>JAJONR010000719.1:0-179856 GCA_029582245.1 Solanum etuberosum
AGGTATTCAGGGTCATCAACAGGAGCTTCATTGATACCACATGGAGTTTGAGTTAGCTATGGTGAGCCTCCTTGCTTCCGGAGGGTTCCACTTTTACTTTCAGTTATATCAGTTGTTAGGATGTCGTGGGTTTTGTCCCGACTTCCATTTTTTTTCAGTTAGAGGCTTCATAGATAGACAATAGAGTTTCAGAAGTCTGTTCATCTATTTTGTTAAATGTTTTAAAGACTTAAGTTTCCTATTTTATGGCGAGTTGAATATATTATTTTTATTCAGTTTTTAATGCTTATGTATGCTTGAGTTAGTCTTCCGCTTGTAGTCAGCCAGGATGAGGGTTCGCTTGGGGACCAGCAATAGTTCTTGAGCGCCGGCCACGTCCAGGGTGTAGGCTCGGGTCGTGACATATACTTGTCAAGTAATCTTGTTCCTAAAAACAAGGATCATGTTATTATCAAATTGAAGTCGTTCATAAATCAAGTCAGGCATGTCAATCTCCTTTTGAATTCCTAAATGAATAATTCTCTAAGTTAAATTTGAGTCGAGTCAAAATCTTCGAGTCTATTATGAGTTTTGTAGGCCTAAATTGTCGTATGAATGTTTAATAAAGTCATGAGAAGCTTCTCTCAACACCTTAAGATCCTTGTGAACATCTTCCGATTTAAGTGTCTTTCTAAAGTTGAGTTAAGTATTCAGGTATATTATAATAGCATATGAAGTTGTGTGAGAAATTTAACTATTACACAAAAATAACTACGATATTATGAGAACAAGAGTTCCAACGGAAAAAGATTGACAACATGATTACAGTAACATATATGCATTATGAATCCATGACATAACATGCTATGCATTCTACTCCCGCATTATAATTAGGAGGTATGAGGCCTATTGCCTATATTTATAGTATGAGACACAGATGACCACACGATGGCGAATAAGATGCCGGTTAGCTATGGGAAGGCACCACCATTGTTAGCATTTGATTGGGTATGTCATGCATTTATATATATATATATACACATACATATATATATATATATGTATGTATGTATGTATGTATATATATATGTATATATGTATATATATATGTATGTATGTATATGTATTCATGACATATGATTATACCAGCATACCATGCATATTTTGTTATTATGTGGTCTGATGTCGACTAGGGAGGCTATCAGAGTTTCAGTTTCAGGTGGTATCTCTATTACCCTTTTTATCGCAGCTAGTTAGGATTCTACTTTCCGTTTTGCATACCAATATAATTTTATTCGTACTGACGTCCCATTGCTTGGGGACGCTGGATTTCATGTTTTATGTTTTAGAAAGAGGTCCGGATCGGCCTTTGCAATAGGGGTGTTGTCTCAGCGGATGATTGGTACACTCCATTCTTCCTAGAGCTGGTGGTTGTCCGTAGGTTTTTGTACTTCATTTTAAAAATGATTGTTGGTATTATTGGGGACTTTTCTAACCTTTTGATTTGTAGTATTCATAGAGATTTGTGGACATATTCTATTGGATCTTTTCTATTTTTCATTTATAGCATTGTTGGCTTGTCGTATATGATTTGAGTTGCAGCCTTATCGGGTTGTTAGTTCTTTATAAGTTAAGTTCACCTTGTAGGTCCTTTCATTATGTCTTTGATGTTGTTGTAACATCGCCGGTCCAGTTATCTTGTTTCAACATATTATTATAGCGACCTTATGGGCCTTGTTATATCATTTTTTTTGTGTTTCAGTCGGTTCTCTTGGTCAAGTAAGACACCGGGTGCCAGTCAGGCCTCTCATGATTTGGGGCTTGACACATATAGGCCTGAATCTAATGATTTCTAATTGTACATATGTGGCAAGGTCAATTCTCTAGTATGGTAAGTGATAAGTTGGTATTTACCAGCTTATTCGACTCTCATTCATGAACTATTACTATGTTTTAATGCTAATAGAAGGGATATTAGGCCCTTGTGCACTTATGTGTAGATTTTCCTTTGAACATTAATAATGAAGAGTTTGAGATGGAAAATTACTTGACATACTGATGAGGAACCTATGCCCATTAGAAGTGCACCTACGTTTTGCAGTTGCAACATAGACACAAGAGGAAGTAACTGAAATGTGCACCGGCGTTGAGTAAAAGTGTACATGCATCTCACAAGTGCAAGTGCATGTGCTACTGTCCAGAGTTGTTATGAAGATCTACTGAAACAGAAGTGCACCTGCATCTCACTGGTGCAATACTAGTGAGGCCTACTAGTGATAAGGGCAATTTTGTACTTGATGCAAAAAGACCCCCTTTGAAATATATTAAGGATATTTTAGGAATATGTGCAATTTTATACTAGTGTTATCTTCCCCAATTGGGATATTCTACATTATTGAGTAGGTATTGTAGAACTAAGTATAGAACAATATACATTTCCTTTACTTCTTGAAGAAAAAAACAAAAAATTGTAATACTTCAAGCTTGAATCTAATTCTAGATGTTGAGTATGAACGAAATGAAGTGTTACTATTATGGTATATCTTCTATTTCTTTACTTATGAGTATCTAAGTATATTTCTTGGGGCGTCTGTGCATGATTTAGGTGTAAACTTGAATGGATAGTGATTAAATAATTTTAAAATCAATATTATGCATGCATCTATTGTTGTCTTCAAAAGTTAATCTAAAAAGTGATGGTTGCAAAGATTGATTGAACACACTAATTTTACTTTTGCTTGAGAAAGGAAAGTGAAGTTGGGTAGGACTTTAATAGTGAGGACTTGAGAAATTAATTCCTGGATTAGGATTAAAGATAGTCTAAATCTAATTAATTTTTTATTTATGGGTTATAAATAGAAATAGTGTAAATCCACTCAAGCAATGTTTAGTGTTTTGTATGACATGTTCTGGGAGTTCGGAAGAACCCAAGATACACATATACATTTGGTCGAGAGAAATTTGAATATAGTGTTAGTTAAATGCTATCCATGTATTGATTAATTGTGAATTAGTTAATTATTTCCTATTGAGTTAAAGCCCAATCAAAATTGTACACCCCCTAGCCGTTTATAAACCTTATAAATCTCTTATTGTGTTGCTAAAGAGATATTGATATTTGTGGTCTTGAAGTAAATTTCTTGTTACCAATTTCCCCCTCATTTAAATACTTATTTAATACAATGTGCTTGTTAGATTTGAATTGACGAACGAGCATAAAGTAATCTTTGCTGCCCATTCTTGTGGATCTGACCTTGACTCTTAAAGTTGGGTATTAGTTTTGGATACAACTACCTATACTTTAATTGTGAACTACAGTTGAGCATTATCAAAATATGGCGCTACTGCAGGGGACTGGCTAGTAATTGCCTTTGTTTGTTTATTGATTCTAAATTTCTTGTACTTTGTTTGCTTATACATTTTTGTTGTTTTTGGTGTTGCTAAAACATTTGGAAGGATGAGACATGCATATGAGAATGATAGTGGGGATGAGTTTGCCAATATGGATGGAGAGCCAATGGGACATGGCATGGCCAGAGCCATTCACCCGCTGCAAATGGTAGGGAATGCCATGTTCCATGTCACAGTACTATGCTCTATCTCCTCCAAATGAAGGGACTCTTCGGCGGGTTAGAAAATGAGAATGCCAATCGCCTCATCTGAAACTTTGTTGAGATATGCCAGCCCTTCAATATGACCAACATCAGCCAAGAATCAATACTGTTGAGGTCATTCCCTTTCTGTCTTATGGACAATCAATTAACATGGCTTTAGGATTGCCACAAGGCTCTATCACTTCATGAAACGACTTAACAGAAGTGTTCCTTGGACAATTCTTTCCACTCTCGCAGATGCTCCAATTGCAAGATGAAATCAACACTTTCTGTCAACTACCGGGTGAACTAATCCATGAAGTGTGGCTAAGATTTAAGGAGAAGGTAGCCTTATGTCCTAACCATGGGTTTTCTAAGGGAGTATAATAACAAAACTTTTATCAACTCTTGGACTCAATTAACAAGGCAGTGGCAAACAACTTGACCGATGGTTCACTCATAGACCAAACATTTGTTCTTGCTTCAACTTTATTCGTTCGGATGGCAAATATAAATAGAGAATTACATACAAGAGCTACCAATATCTCTTCAGGAGTTCCAGTTACAAGCATGATCAATGATATGCGAAGATGATAGGAAGAGAAGGATGATTAGATGGCTAAAGTGATGACACTAATTGAACTATTGGCAAAATATATGATGGGCACCAAAACTAAAAGTGTGAATGCAATTGGATTGCATAGAGATGCATCTATGGAAGGGGAGGATGCCTATGCATCTTTTGATGAAGAAGTGAGGTATATGTCAAACCAAGGGATAGGTTCTTGCCCGGGGTACCAAGGTATAATTTAAGGTCCTTGGCATCCTAGGGAGGAGAATCAAGGTTAGAACGAAAGAGATGATTAGTGTCATGATAGATATGGTCATTGTAGAGAGCTTGGATGTGATAGATTTAACCATAGAAGTTATAACTCATATGTTCTACCACAAAAGGGTGAGATGCCTCTGAACCAACCAATTGTGAGTGACCCTACAAGTTCTAAAAGTGAAGATATGTTAGCTAGAGTGCTAAAGAGGGTTGAATAAAAGAATAATTGGGTAAAAGAACTTAAGAGTGACGTATTCAATCTTAATCGAACCGTGAGGTCACACTATGCTTCTATCAAATATTTAGAAGCACAAATGAATCATTTCTTGACACAAATGAACCCCCGGGCTAAAGGTACGATTTTTGGTGACACTCTTTCTAATCCTAAAAATGCATTAGATGTGGAAATTTGCTTGATAGTGTAAATGTTTGACACCAACCGATCGTGTGTGAATAATTGGATGATAGGGTGAAGCCTAGTGTACCCATACTAATCGTTGTGAATGAAGAGAACGGGTGTTCAGAGGAAGAAAGAGAGGATGATCCTCCTATTGAGGTGTTTTATATTGAAGAGAACAAGGAGGATAAAATAGCTAAGGAAATTATACCTTAGTGTCCACCTCCTTACTCTCAAAGGTTAATGAAAAAGTACGACAATTGATTTGAGAAATTCGTGGATTTGTTTAGAAAATTATCCAGAATTATCTCGTTGGTTGGTGCTCTTTTGCAAATGTCAGGATATGTGAAGTTTATGAAAGAATTGTTGAAGAAAAACAATTTTTTTGATGCGGGCATAGTGGAGGTGTCACATCATGGCAGTGCTGTAATGGAAAGTAACTTGGCACCAAAATGAGAAGATCTGAGGGTTTTCACAATTCCATGCACTATCGGGTGTATTTGTTCAAAAAGGCATTATGTTACCTAGGAGCGAGCATAAAATTGATTCCCATAGAGATTTTTAAGAAGATGTGTCTAAGAGCTCCTGAACTTACTCCTATAAGGTTTCTAATGGCAGATCATTTGATAAATCATCCAGTTGTAATTCTTTTTGAAATTTTGGTGAAAGTGGACAAATCACCCTACTAACGGATTTTGTAGTGTTGGATTGTGATGTGCATCTTAAGGTGACTATAATCTTATGTCGACCATTTATTTCCATCAAAAATAGCTTGGTAGATGTTGATCTAGGAGAGCTCAAATTCCAGGTAAGAAGGGTAAAAAAGTGACATTCAATGTTTGCAAGCTAATGAAACCATTGGATGAGTGTAGAGTGGTATCAATAATTAAGGCCGAGAAAGAGATGAGGGAAGGTCCTTGTATCTACATATTTCCTTCGGATGTTGGGTGATCTTTAAGATATTTTGGTTTTGTCGCGACGTTAAATCAAGCGCTTTTTGGAAGCCAAACCAAGTGTCTTAATTTTTTTACTTTACTTTTTATTGTCTTTAGTGTGTTTTAGGGATGCAAGAAGATTCTAAGTGAAAGGTATTGAAAATGCTTGTGAGGGATGTCTACGTCAGACCTGCAAAAAATGCAGGGACCACTCTGCTTAACTCAGGTGTAATTCAAGTCCAAGACAGAATACCTGGGAAAAAAATGTGCACCTATGCTAGACCTGTAAAAAATATGTACAAATTTGCCCAAAAAAGGTGCCTGCCAGTAAACTGACAGAGAAAAAAGTAAAAATCTAGCAACTGTGTTAGACATGAGTCTCACATGTCCACACCTGCAAAATACAGGTGCAACATAAGTATAGGTTAATTGAAGAATTTTTAATTTTGATCCATTGGCGACCTAGCCCAGTCTGCCACCCGCGAACCCAAATGACTAAAACTGTTCTTCTTCCACATGATCTAACCCTTCAACTCTCTATTTTCCTTGTCAACTTACTCCACAACTTCCACACCTATTTTCCTCCGTAAAATCCCCCCATCCCCCCACAAACTTTCATCACAATCTCTGCCTATTTCTCTTTCTCATTTCAGGTTAAGTCTTAAAGTAGCTTTGGGTGAGTTGGAAGTCCTCCATTGCAAGTCCTCCAAGCATTTTCACCCACTTATCCATTTCAAATCCTTGGTATGCTATTTGATTTTAAAACTTTATTCTTGTATATCATCATATTCCAAGAATGATTTCATTCTTAGTTGTTTCCCCAAATTCTTGTTTGCTTGAATTTTTTGGTCCCATCGAGCATATGCAATAAAACGGTAGACAATCAAATGAAATAGAGTCTACAAAAAAAAATGATCTATTGACAATGTCGTTGTGGTAAAGGTTATAATGCCAAATGAAGCATTACATAAGGCATAGAGGGAGAGTTCATAAGCGTCTATACTGTAAAATAAAATTTTAATGAAATGAAAAAGACATGTATGGTAGAATCGTAACCATAGAATATGATCCTAATCGAAATGAATACATTTGTCCCATACACTACGGGGATAGTGAGAAGATATATATTTTACATCATAGAGGGGCTATAATTGGAGATACTATTATTTCTGGTATATAAGTTCGTATAAAAATGAGAAATGCCTTACCTTTGAGTGCGGTTTGAACTTTTGATTTACTTAATTGGAAATAACCAATTTGGTTTATGGTGAAACCTAGAAATCAATCACTGATCCAATTTAAGTACCTCTATATGATAGACCTTAATAGAAAATCGAAGAATAACGATAATAAGTTACTGAGTTTAGTAGTTCCTCATATAAAATTACTAACTCTAGAGATAAAGTAATATGGAAAAGACAAAATTATATCAAGCACTGACAAAACTGGAAGAGCCCCTTCTTTGAAAGAGAGGAGGACAGGTTATTCATATTTCATTTGATGGTTAGAAGTGAATTGAAAGTTAAGTAGTGAGAATTCTAAAGATTCCTCAATGGAAAATAACGGTACCCATAATATGTATAATTATTAATGTAATTCCATAGAGTTATTCCGTCTGAGTGCTACATGAAGAACATAAGCTAGATGACGGAACAGGAAGACCCAAGATGTAGGAGATCGTTACAAGAGTGTTTCGATAGATTTGGATTCATATATAAATATATATATATATATATATATAATCCATATGTATAGATATTATCATCTACATCCAGAAATCCATATGCTTTGGAAGAAGCTTGTACAGTTTGAGAAGGGGATTTGATTGACAAAGAAAAAAGAATCTAATGCAACTGATATGCCCTTAGGCACAACCATACATAACATAGAAATCAAACTTGAACAGGGAGGACTATTAGCTAGAGGAGTGGGTGCTGTAGCGAAATCGTTTGTAAAAGAGGGGAAATATATTTAGGCTATGAAAAAGATTAAGACTACTCAGGAAAGGTTGAGAAAGTCGTAGAACCATCAGAATTCCTATACATATGTTAGGTTCAAGGACTTAGAATTTGAAGTGGATAATTCGGTTTATGTGAAGGTTTAACCCATGAAGGGTGTCATAAGATTTTTTTCGAAAGGGACGCTTAGTCTCCGCTATATTTGTCCGTACCATTTTATGAAAATAGTTGGTAAAATAGCTTATGAGTTAGTGCTATGCTGACTGTAGGTGTCATCCTTTGAGGTTTGGTGTAGTTTATCTTGTCTTTCTGCTAGTATCTCCCTTGAAGGGCATGATGAGATTTGGGGGAGGGGGGTGATGATATTTGGGAGGCGGGGAAAGCTTAGCCCTAGGTATATTGGGCATTTTGAGATCCTTCGAGCCATTGGTGATATTGCATATGAGTTAATCTTACCTCCTGCTTATTCGATTGTTCATCGAATTGTGTAAGGCTTCGCCGATATATTCCTCTACGAGTTTCATGTTCTCGAATATGATTCAGTCTAGTTGGATGACCGTTTGACCTTTGTGGAGGATCCAGTTGATATTTTCACCAAGGATGCCAAGCGCTTGTGTTTGAGGGATATTCTTGTGACTAAGGTTCAGTGGAGACACTGTCCGGTCAAGGAGGCTACCTCAGAGACGGAGCATGACTTTCAGGCTAAATATCCCCACCGAGGATTCAGGTACTTCTTCACTCTTTACTTTCGAGGATGAAAATCCTTTACTAGTGGATGTTGCAAAGACTCTCTAGTTCATTTTCTCTATTTTGCGATATTTTTGGCATTAAGAACTTTCCTTAGAGACTCCAAATTATTTATAACTTTTTGGGATATACACTTCAGTTACCTGGTCGTTCGTTTGGTTTTTATGCAAGTTTTTATGTTTTGTAGATTTTGAAGTTTAAACAGTTGACTTTGGTTAAAACTTCAAGTAAATGATCTCAGAATGCAATTATGATGGTTCTGTTAGTTCCTTTACATTGAGTTTGGCCCAGATGGGCCTTTTGGGTATGGGTCCCGGGGCTTTGAGACTCATTTTGATCAACATTATGGCTAAAACAAAGCTTAAGTATGGGACCAACCTTTTATTGAGATGGTCTCCGCTGAAAGTTTCGCATCTGAAATGTCATTTATTATTGGGTAGCATATTATTCGTGGGACCTAAAAATAATTTTGAAGGTTCGACAGAGACTTATTATTTTTATCCTAAAAGTTGATGCACAAGCTACTGGTGGTGTCGCTCCCATGGAGACTGCACTTTCTCCAACAAAGCCGCTCATGTGGACAACATGTCACCCCTGCAGAGCTGGCCACATCAGTGACCATCGCACCTGTGAGCCTTGGTCGCACTTGTGACATTACACATGTAGTGCTAAGGCCACTTCTGCAGAGCTAGTCAGTTTGTTGACACCCCCTCCCACACTAGTGTCTTTTTCTTCACTTTGGAGACACTGCAATGTCACCAGAGGGACAATTACAATGATTAAACAATTGAAGTTCCTTCTTTATTTCATTTACATTTTTGGAATTTGTGAGCTTGATTCATGGTGAGATCTAAAGGAAGTTGTTGCAGAAAGCTGAGAATAGTGTTGGGGAGTTGTTAGGGTCGTTGTTTCAGCTTCTAAATTTGCAAGTTTTCATTTATTTTGTCGATTTTTGCTTAAATGGGTTTCTTGGCCAAGTTGGGTTACTGAGCTATTATAATGCTGGTGTGAGTTCGGATTGTGCTAATTTTTGGGGCACAAGTTTCTTGAGCTAGTTGGGACTAATTTACTAAGCCAATTTTAGGATTCCTAGCTCGAGTCCTACAATGTCATTTTGCTATATTTTAGTTCCATCTTTAATTATTACGTATTGGGTGTGAATACGACTGTATAGATGTTGGGATCATTAATTTGATAATGCAAAATCATTCAAAGGTGGATTGTAAGGAAAATACATTGGTTTGAAGGTTTGGGAGTGTGTATGATTAGTTTCGAGGTAGGCTACAACTTACTATCCTTAGACCTTGTTTGTATTTTTCCTAGCATGCTAATTAGCTAAGTGCAGGGCGGGTTTCTAGAATGATTTTCCATGTTTTGTTCCTTACTTTCATCATTTTGGCCTGGTTAAGGGAAATTCTTAAGATTTTTTATTATTTGTTGATAACTGTTGCTTCCGTGAGGTAGAACTAAACTAGAATGGGCTTCGTACTGTTGTTGTGATGTGTTAGCTTAGGTTTTGCTAAAAAAAAATTAGAGGTTGGTTTGTAGCCTGTGGGAGTTATTTTGGAACTCGTCATATTTATATTCCACCTTATCAGATGGCCTCTTCAGAGCTCAGTGTTCAGCTTCAGGATCTCGTGGGTAATGGATTCATTCAGCCTAGTGTGTTGCCTTGGGGTGCCCCCACCTTCTTTTTGAATAAGAAGGATGGATCTATGCAGATGTGTATTGACTACATGCATTTGAATAAGGTGAAGGTGAAGAACTATTACCCTATGCCTCGTATTGATGAATTATTTTACCAGCTTTAGGGTACCACAATGTTTTCTAAGATTGATTTGAGAGTCGGTTACCATCAGTTGAGTATTAGGGAAACAAACATCCCTAAAACCACATTTAGGACTCTTTACAATCATTATGAGTTCCTAGTGATGTCTTTTCGGTTGACTAATGACCCTACTGCCTTTATAGATTTGATGACGCAAAAGTTTAGGCCATACCTTGATTCTTTTGTCACTGTGTTCATAGATGAAATCTTGGTATACTTGAGGATTATGCTGCAGACTTAGAGAGAGCAGTGGCTTTATGCCAAATTCTCAAAGTGCAAGTTTTTTCTTGTGTCTGTAGCATTCTTAGGGCACGTGTGTCCAAGGATGAAATTATAGGAAATCTGGTGAAGATTAAGGCTATTCGTAATTGGGCTAGGCCCACTTCTGTTACTGAGATTCAGAGCTTCATCGGATTAACAAACTACTACAGATGATTTGTATAGGGCTTCTCCACTATTGCAACACCTTTGACCCAGTTGACTCACCTTGATATTCCATTTTATTTGTCTGAGAAGCATGAGTTGAGCTTTCAGAAGTTCAAGGAGTTGCTTACCACCGCTCTTGTCGTGAATTTCCTTGTTGAGGGTAAGGGAATCACAGTGTATTTTGATGCATCTGACATTAGTTTAGGTTGTGTATTGATGCAATGGGGCCAGGTTATTACTTATGCATCAAGACAACTACCCCACTAATGATCTGGAGTCGGCTAAAGTAGTTTTTGTGCTCAAGATCTAGAGGCACTACCTGTATGTAGTTTGATGTGAGATCTACACTAATCACTAGATTCTTTTTAGTACATTATGAGCTAGAGGGACCTTAATTCGGGGTAGCACCATTAGATTGATTTACTGAAGAACTACGACCTCTTTATCATATACCATCATGACAAGGCAAATGTAGTAGTGGACGCCTTGAGTGCAAAGCCGGTGAGTATCGGTATTCTAGCCTTTCTGTCTATTGTGTAGTGAACTTTGGCTTTAGACAATCAATCTTTATCCAATATGATGGTTCAATTGGATATTTTAGATTCTAGGTGGGTGTTGGCCTATGTGAGAGTTTAGTCTTCTTTGTTGGAGCAGATTTGTGGTCACTAGTTTGAGGATGAGACCTTGGTTGCCTTTCGAGATCGGGTTTTGAGAGGTGACGCTGGGCAGGCTATGTTAGATTCTGATGAGGTATTGAGATTCACTAGACGTATCTGTATTCTGAGAGTTGGGGACTTGATTCAATAGATCCTTTTTGAGGCCCATGATTCTAGATATTCTATCCATCTTGGCATTGTAATGTATCATTATTTAATGTAGCACTACAGGTGGAGCAATATGAGGAGAGGTCTTACAGACTACGTGTCCCATTACCTGTGTTGCCAGCAGGTGGAGGCTGAGCATTTGAGGAATGGTGGTGAGTTTCAGAGATTACCCATTCCTGAGTAGAAGTGGGATCGTATCACCATGAACTTTGTTGTGGGTTTGTCTCAAACTTCTAGAGGTATTGAAAACATTTGAGTCATCGTTTGATCGATTGACCAAGTCAACGCACTTCTTTCGTGTTCAGTCTTCTTTTAGTACCCAGAGTTTGGCTCATATTTATATTCGAAAGGTGGTTTGTCTTCATGGTGTGCTTGTATCTATCATCACTAATCGGGGTTCTCAGTTCAGTTCTAGCTTTTGGAGGACCTTTCAAGAGAAGTTGGGTACTCGTGTTGACCTTAGCATAACTTTTCACTCATAGATTGATGGGAAGTCAGAGCGTACTATTTAGGTTCTTCAAGATATTTTGTAGGCATGTGTTTTGGATTTTGGAGGTTATACCAGTTCTTACCTTAGGTGGAGTTTGCGTACAACAATAGCTACCACTCTAGTATTCAAATGGCCCCTTTCAAGGCCTTATATAATAGGCATTGTTGCTCTCTGGTTGGTTGGTTTGAGTCCTCAGATCCTAGGTCGTATGGTACTGATTTTCTTCATAAGGCCTTAGATCATGTGCAGGTGATTCAGGATAGGGTCAGGGCAGCTCAGAGTAGGCACCAACGTTATGTTGTTCGTAAGCGTCAGCCGTTGAGTTTTGGAATTGGTGATCGGGTATTCCTTTGTGTATTGCCCATGAAGGGGTTGATGAGGTTTGGGAGACGGGGCAAGCTTAGTCCTAGGTATATTGGGGATTTTGAGATTCTCCAGACTGTTGGTGATGTTGCTTATGAGTTGGCCCCACCTCCTGCATTTTTGAATATCCACCCGGTTTTCCATGTTTCGATGTTGCGGCGGTATGTTTATGACTCTCATGTGCTCCAATATGGTTGAGTTGGATGACCGTTTGATGTTTGTGAAGGAGCCTGTTGTTATTCTAGCCAGAGATATATGGAGGTTGCGTTCAAGAGACATTCTTATGGTTAAAGTCCATTCGAGGCCTCTTCCAGCTGATGAGGCTACTTGGTAGACCGAGCATGATATGCAAGAGTAGTTTACCAGCTTATTTGAGTCTTTAGGTACTTCGTGACTCTTATTGTCGCGAACGAAAGTCTTTTTTAGTAGTGGATGTTGTAATGACCCTCCAAGTCATTTATGTGTAAATATTTTTTTTCATCGTTTAGATCATTCTTATAGGTACCCCAAGTCATTTATGACTTGCTGGGACTGATAATTTGTTCACCTGGTCATTCGTTTTGATTCTATGTAAGTTTCTATATTTTGGGGATTTTGAAACTTTAATAGTTGACTTGGCTCAAAATCAAGGAAGATGGCCTCATAATACAATTATGATGGTTTCGTTAGCTCTGGAACATTGAATTTGATCTAGAAGGACCTTTCATGCGGATCTCTAGGCTTCTGAGCCAATTTTGAGCCCCCTTATAGAATTTGGCTTAAATTAGAACTTGGGTGTGGGCCCACATTTTGTCAAGACGACCTCAGTTGGAATTTTTGACTGCTTTGTTGAGTATGAAATGTAGAATTTGGTAGGGTAGCATATTTTATTTGCACGCAGGGGATTTCGAAAAAATCGTGGCCCCGTCAGGATATTTAAACTCTTGTTGTTTTGCTGATCGATGCACCAACTGCTGGTGCTCTCCTTCATCGTGATCGTGTGGGTGCATCCCCGATTGCGGAGAGAACTATGCTTGACCATCACGGTGGCATGGCCCTCGTCGCGATCGTGATAAGGAGTTGACCGACATTGACCATCTTTGGTCATTGCGATCGCATGGGTTGGCCTTTGCGATCGTAATGGGATTTGGACCAGGAGCTTACGATCGTGGACTTTGGCCCCACATTCTTAAAGAGAAACTTCATCTGGTCTTTCTAAATAAGACCATACGCGATCAACATCCATCTCTTTATTTCTTTTTGTGATGGTTAGAGTTATAGAGTTCCAAAATTTGTGATTCCAAATCCTGAGTGTTTAGGGAGTTCGTGGCATCACATCGGGGTGTTCAAAAAGTGTGTAACACCTGATATTCGAAAAAAAGGAAAAAATTGCAGGTTTCACAGATCTGGTGCCAGTACAGACAGAACCACCGATGGTCCGTAGGTCGGACCACGGACCATAGGTGGAACCGTAGTTGGTAAACTTAAAGAGTTCTAAAAATGTCTAGTCCAAGTACTCCTATACCAGGACGGTCAGTCATTCAATGTACGAGTCGTAGATATGTCCCGTAGGTCCGTCTCAGACTTAGTGAAAATTTAGGATCAAAAGTTGGGACCCACGGTTGAGGTGTACGGTTTATCAGTGGACCCACAGACCGTACATGGGGTCCCGTCGTTGGGGGTCTAAAATGGTGGTCTTTGAACCCACCAAAGGTCGACCCAGATAGTCCGTGGTAGGACCTACGGACCGTCGGTGAGGGTTCAACAGTTATTTTGAAGAGGCTTTTGGGTCTTTTTCAAAAATGTTTTAACCCAATACTATGTCGTTTTACCCTCTACCCTAGGCCCTATATAATGATTTTTTACCTCAAAATTACCTTATTCAAATCATTCTCCTAAATTCCCAAAAGTTGATCAAGTTCATCCTCTCAAATATTTCACTCTCTAAGGAAGAAGAAGAAGTCTAGGGCTACAAGATCAAGTCTCCAAATCCTTTATTAATTGCAATCTTTTGGCATCAAGGTATGATAGTCTTCACATATGGAGCTCTTTCCTCCATAAGGTTCTAAAATCCCCAATCTTGTAAAGATTAGCTTCCCCAATCAAATTAGGGTTTTTATTCAATTTCCATGGGTTCCTTTTAATGTTGATCCAATTGATTGTTTTATGTCTTCTTATGCATGATTTGAAGTAATTGCACGTTTTAAGTTGAATTCCCCATAAACCCATGCATAACCCATGTTTTCTACACTATGTTGATCAAATGTGGGTTTTGAACTATGAAAGATGAATTTATGAAAATATGCATATTCTTTATGAAATTGATGAAAAGTGATTTAAGTTGCTTTGAGAGTAAAACATAAATGTTGTTGTTGTTGAGAAAGGATTTCTCACATACTACTCAATACATGAATGTGAAAGGGCTTTCTCACATAAAGGATTCTTTGAGATCAAATGTTTTCTCAACTAAGCTTTGAATTAAGATTTAGGAGCTATTCTAATAAAACCTAGCTTGGATTAGCTAATTTATGTGCCTTCCATGGATGAAAAGACAAGCGGCGATTATCCATGTCCCTTAATGATAAGACAAGTAAAGACTAATGACTATTTCGTAGGATTTATGCTTAGCACCGAGTGGACAAAAGGTGATTACCCATGTCCCATAAGTATGTGCCACCATAAGTTTGTCTTAGATAGAGATTAGCTAGTAGACCCACTTAAGTTAGAAGTTTATGGTTCTTACCTTGGCAACATAGGATATTTCTTTTCGGTGTGGGATAGACACCGAATTCCATGTTATAGCTCACATGGTCTATATGTCGGTTAATGGATACTTCACAAAATAATGAACTAAGGTTACTTCTAGAAGTATCTTACATGTGTTTTAAATATGATTTTTACTTGCATTGACCATTATCACGATCATGCTTTATAACCCTTTTCTTATGGTTTAACTTGGTTTTTGCATGTCATGAAAAGTCCTTTTAGCATGATTTGATAACTCTTATGCATTACTGTCATACTTGGTACATTCGTTATACTAACACATACTCTTGCTTACATTGTTTCAGTAATTTAGGGCCCTGCACTCCTATTCCGCATCCGCGTGGCTAGTGTTCACCTTAGTAGCTTGGGAAGATTGATGAGTCCTCATGTTCTGAGAAACGAACCTTTTTTTGCTTATTGTCTTTACTTTTCAGAGATTGTATGTGATGTATGAGTTACGTTCTAATCACTCTTGATGTAATAGATGTCTTTGAAACTATGTTAGATTTCTGCTACGTTTTTGACAAACTTTTTATGATATAAACTGTCTTATAAACTCTTAAACTCTATTATCTTGTATGATGTATTCTAAGTGGCTTGTGTAGGGCCTTTTGGGGTCCTATGCGCCATGTCACGTCTAGGGGGTACTTTGGGTCATGACAAACTTGGTATTTAGAGAACAAGGTTTAGAAAGGTCCTAGGGTGTCTCATAAGCCATGTCGAGTAGAGTCTTATTCATGAGTGTGAAGCACTCCACATTTATGAATAAGAAGCTATTAGATGATTAGGAAACTCCACTTCTTTCATTACTCTAAGTCGTGCGAGAGAGTGTAACTCTATATGCCCTTTATCGTAATCCCTATCCGATGATTTTTAGGATATGACCCCTCGAAGAGCTTACGTTAGAAGAATTATGAATGAGAATGTGGAAAAAGAAGCTCCTCCTCAAGCTCCTCAAGTTTCGGTCAATCCTTTTGCCGAGCAAGTGACTAATGCAGAGTTTAGGGCTACTTTTCAAGTACTGGCCCAAGCCATGACGGCTCAAGACAATAGGGAGGTAGCGGTCCCCATTTACCCAAATATGGGTACGTTAGCATCTAGAGTGAGGGACTTCACTAGAATGAATCCTCTGGAGTTTCATGGTTCTAAGGTTGAGGAAGATCCTCAAGAGTTCATTGACGAAGTATATAAGATGTTGATAATCATGGAAGTGACGCTAGTGGAAAAAGGCAGAATTGGCCGTTTATCAACTTAAGGGTATTGCTCAAGTTTTGTTTAACCAATGGAAGAAAGAGGGCGGTTGATACAGGTCCTTTTGATTGGGAAAAGTTTAAGGTTGCTTTCCTTGATAGTTTTTTCCCCTTGAGATGAGGGAGGCAAAGGTACTTGAGTTCATCAACCTTCATCAAGGAATCATGAGTGTGAAGGAATATTCTTAGAAGTTCATACAATTGTATAGGTATGCTCCTACTATGGTTGTCGATCCTAGGGCAAGGATGAGTAAGTTCCTTTCAAAAGTGTACGAGATGGTAGTCAAGGAATGTCATAGCGTAATGCTCATCAATAAAATAGGCATTTCTAGTATAATAGTGCATGCTTAACAAATAGAAGAGGAGAAACTTAAGGAAAGATCTAGGGAGGTGAAGAAGGCAAGGACCGGTGATGGTGACTTTTCACATTCAAGGTCCGATGGATATGGTCACTCTATGTTATGACAAAGGTTTTCCGGTCAAGGCTCCTCTAATGCACCCCCTAGGTTCAAGAAAGATAGAGTGTCTAACTGTAAGCCTCAAGGAGGAAATAGTAGTAGATCTTCATTGTCTACTTGTGCTAAATATGGAAGGAAGCATGAGGGTAGATGTCTAGCCAGTTCTAATGCATGTTTTTGGTTGTGGCAAGACAAATCATAAGATACTAGATTGTCTCTCGGTTGCTAAGAATGAAGGAGATAATCATCGACGGGCTCAATCGAATCTTTCATCCGGTTCTAATAGGAGTCAGAAGCAAAACAGGTTTTATGTACTCCAGATTCATCATAAGCAAGAGGGTTCTCTCGATGTAGTTACCGGTACGTTGAAAGTCTTTCATCTTGATGTTTATGCTTTGCTTAATCCCAGTGCTACCTTATCTTTTGTGATACCATATGTGGCTATGAGGTTCGATATTCTTCCCGATGTGTTGTTAGACCCATTTTTTGTCTTTACTCCTATTGGTGAATCTATTGTGGTTAAAAGAGTATATAGAAATCATCTTGTCTCCTTATCCCATAGAGTCACTCATGTTGATCTTGTAGAGCTTGATATGCTAGATTTCGATGTTATTCTTAGCATGGATTGGTTGCATTCTTGTTATGCTTCTATTAATTGTGGAACCCGAGTGGTCAAATTCCAGTTTCCAAATGAGCCTATCCTAGAGTGGAAAGGGGGAAATTATATGCCTAAGAGTCAACTTGTTTCTTGTGTTAAAGGTAGAAAGATGATATCTAAGGGTTGCTTACACAATCTAGTTAGGGTGAGGGATATGTATTTCGGAACCCCTACTCTTGTGTCGGTCTCCGTTGTTAATGAGTTTTTGGAAGTGTTTCTTGATGATTTACCTGATGTTCCTCCCAAAAGGGAGATAGAATTTGGTATTGACCTTCTCCCAGACACGCAACCTATCTCTATTCCTCCTTAATGAATGGCTCCGGCAGAACTTAAGGAATTAAATGACCAATTGAAAGATTTGTTGGATAAGTGTTTCATCCGACCGAATATCTCTCTATGGGGTACTCCAGTTTTGTTTGTTTGAAAGAAAGATATTTCGCTTCATATGTGCATCGACTACCGTCAGTTTAATAGGTGACCATTAAGAAAAAGTATCCTCTCACAAGGATAGATGATTTGTTTGATCAATTACAAGGAGTAAGTTACTACTCTAAGATTGACCTCTGGTCGGGTTATCACCAATTGAAGGTGAAGGAAGATAATATTCCAAAAATGGATTTTCGAACTCGGTATGGTCATTTTGAGTTTTTGGTGATGTTCGTTGGCTTGACTAATGCTACGATCACATTTATGGATGTGATGAATAGGGTGTTTAGACAATACCTTGATATGTTCCTGATTGTGTTTATTGATGATATATTGATCTATTCAAGGAGTGAAGACGAGCATACAGATCATTTGAGAATTGAGTTGCAAGTCCTCAAGGACAAACAATTCTTTACAAAGTTTAGTAAATGTGAGTTTTGGTTAAGGTCTGTGGCTTTTTTGGTCATATTGTTTCTGGGAAGGGTATTTAGGTAGATCCTAAGAAGATGGATGCAGTTAAGAGGTTGCATAGACCTCTATCTCCCTTGGATATTAGAAGTTTCTTGGATTTATACGGTTACTATAGAAGGTTTGTGGAAGGGTTTTCCTTGATTGCCTCTCCATTGACGGCATTGACCCAAAATAAAGCCAAATTCTTATGGTTGGAAGCATGTGAAAAGAACTTTCAGGAATTAAAGGATAGATTTACTTCCGCTCCGATGTTGACTTTACCGGAAGGAGCCGATGGGTTTGTTGTTTATTGTGATGCTTCAAGAATTGGGTTGGGATGTGTCCTTATGAAAAATGGAAAAGTCATTGCATATGCCTCAAGGCAACTTCAGTTGCACGAAAAGAACTATCCTACCCATGATTTAGAACTAGCGGTAGTTGTGTTTGCTTTAAAGATTTGGAGGTATTAGTCATATGGTTTTCATGTTGATGTCTTTACTGACCAAAAAAGTTTGCAATATGTGTTTAAACAGAAGGATCTAAATCTTTGCTAAAAAAGGTGGCTTGAGTTACTAAAAAACTATGACATGAGTGTTATGTATCACCCTATCAAAGCAAATGTGGTGGCAGATGCTTCTAGTCGATTATCAATGGCTAGTGTTGCTCATCTTGAGGAAGATAAGAAGGATTTGGTTTGTGATGTTCATAGATTGGCCCGTTTGGTGTTCGGTTGGTTGACTCCACCAAAGGAGGTGTTATGGTCTATAATGGTTCATAATCGTCTTTTGTGTCGGAAGTGAAAACTAAGCAAGGCCTTGACCCGATCTTGATTGTATTGAAGGAAGCAATTCTTAAGAAGTTAGTTGAGGCTTTCTCACAAGGGGGAGATGGAGTGCTTAGATATCAAGTTTGTTTGTGTGTCCCCAATGTAGATGACTTGAGAGAGCAAATCTTAATAAAAGCCCATAGTTCTGGATATTCCATTCACCCGGGAGCCACCAAGATGTAGTGTGACTTGGTGAAGGTCTATTAGTGGAATGGGATGAAGAAGGATATTGCAGAATTTGTGGATAAGTGTCTTAATTGTCAACAAGTGAAAGTTGAGCATCAAAAGCTGGGAGGTTTGTCCCAAGATATCAATATCCCTGCGTGGAAGTGGGAAGATTTGAATATGGATTTCATTATTGGTTTACCCCGCATGCGGCGACAACATGACTTGATTTAGGTTATATTAGATCCTATGACGAAGTCGGCTCATTTCATTCCCGTCAAGGTTTCTTATTCAGTGGAGGACAATGCTAAGTTGTACTTGAGAGAAATGGCTAGGTTGCATGGAGTTCCCTTATGCATTATCTCCGATCATGGTACCCAATTCATTTTTCAGTTTCAGAAATCTTTTCAAAAGGGTCTTGGTACTCGTGTTAAGCTTAGTACGGCCTTTCATCCGCAAATCGATGGGCCAGCGGAACATACTATCTATTTGGAATATATGCTGAGAGCTAGTGTAATCGACTTCAAAGGTAATTGGGTCTATCATTTGCCTTTGAGTTTGCTTCCAATAATTGCTACCATTCAAAGTTGGTATGTCTCCATTTGAGGCTCTTTATGGTAGGAGGTGTAAATCTCCTATAGGTGTAAATCTCCTATAGGTCCCGAGTTGGTACATGAGGCTATGGAAAAGTTTTGGCTTATTAAAGAAATGTTGAAAATGGCTCAAAGTCGACAAAAGTCCTATGCCGATGTTAGAAGAAGGGATCTTGAGTTTGATGTGAATGATTGGGTCTACTTGAGAATCTCACCCATGAAAGGTGTGATGAGGTTTGGAAAGAAAGGGAAGCTTAGTCCTCGATATGTGGGCCCATATCAGATTTTGAGGCGTATTGGTAAAGTTGCTTATGAACATGATTTTCCTAATGACTTGGCCTCAGTGTATCCAGTTTTCCATATTTGCTTGTTGAAGAAATGTGTTGGCAATCCGACATCTATAGTACCATTGGAGAGTCTTGGCATAAAGGATAGCCTTTCTTAGGAAGAAGTTCCGGTTGAGATCTTGGACTGGCAAGTTCGGAAATTGAGAAATAAAGAAATTGCTTCGGTGAAGGTTCTTTGTGGAATCAGTTAGTTGAGGGTGCTACTTGGGAGGCCGAGGCCCATATGATATCCTGTTATCCTGATCTCTTTCCCTCCGTTTCAACTCTAGCTTGAGGTATTTAGTTCTTCATGGTTTACTCTTGTGGTGTCATGTGTCTTAGATATTTCCATGATTCCTCATTTATGCATGTTCATGAAAAGCTTGAATTTTTTTGAAAATAAGTTGACTTGATTCAATTTTTCATATTGTGTGCATTGGAGCATGAGTTGCATATAAACCTTATGAAATGATGTTTTTAACATGCTTTATCTTGGAGTTGATGTTTCCTCCTCGGATATGTGAATTTTTGTGATTTCATTCATGTTGGGATGTTAGAACCACCGATGGTCCGTAGGTCGAACCACGGACAGTAGGTGGAACCGTGGTTAGAAAAGTTCAAGAGTTCTAAAAATGTCCAGTCCCAGTACTCATTTACGGTTCACCAGGACGGTCCGTCATTCAATGTACGAGTCATAGGTATGTCTCGTAGGTCCGTCTCAGACTTAGTAAAATTTTAGGATCAAAAGTTGGGACCCACGATCGAGGTGTACAGTCCGTAAGTGGACCCACGGACTATACATGTGGTCCCGTCATTAGGTGTCTGAAATGGTGGTCTCTGAACCCACCAACGGTCAACTAGGACGGTCCGTAGTAGGACCTACGGACCATAGGTTAGACCATCGGTGAGGGTTCGACAGTTATTTTAAAGGGGATTTTGGGTCTTTTCCTAAATGTTTTAGCCCAATACTATGTCGTTTGACCCTCTACCCTAGGCCCTATATAATGATTTTTAACCTCTAAATCACCCAATTCAATTCACTCTCCTAAATTCCCAAAAGTTGATCAACTTCATCCTCTCAAATATTTCTCTCTCTAAGGAAGAAAAAGTCTAGATTTTTAAGATCAAGTCTCCAAATCCTCCATTAATTGCAAGCTTTTGGCATCAAGGTATGATAGTGTTCACCTATGGAGCTCTAACCTCCATAGTGTTCCTAAAATCCCCAATTTTGTAAAGATTAGACTCCCCAATCAAATTAGGGTTTTTATTCAATTGTCATGGGTTCCTTTAAATGTTGATCCAATTGATTGTTTTATGTCTTCTTATGCATGAATTGAAGTGATTGCACGTTTTAAGTTGAATTCCCCATGAACCCATGAATAACCCATGTTTTCTAGACTATGAAGATATCCATGTTCTTTATGAAATTGATGAAAAATGTTTAAGTTGCTTTGAGAGTAAAGCATAAATGTTGTTCTTGTTGTTGTTGTGAAAGGATTTCTCACATACTACTCAGTACATGAATGTGAAAGGAGTTTTTCACATAAAGGATTCTTAGAGTTGAAAGGTTTTCTCAACTAAACTTTGGATCAAGATTTAGGAGCTATTCTAATGAAACCTAGCTTGGATTGGCTACTTGATGTGCCTTTCATTGATGAAAAAACAAGCAGTGATTACCCATGTCTCTTAATGACAAGACAAGTAAACACTAATGACTATTATGTGGGATTTATACTTAGCACCGAGTGGACAAGAGGTGATTACCCATGTCCCATAACTATGTGCCACCATAGGTTTGTCTTAGATAAACATTAGCTAGTGGATCTACTTAAGCTAGAAGTTTATGGTTCTTACCTTGGCAAGTGAGGACATCTCTTTTCGATGTGGGATAGACACCAGATTCCATGTTATAGCTCACATGGTCTAGATGTCGGTTAATGGCTACTTCGCATAATAATGAACTAAGGTTACTTTTAGAAGTATCTCACATCTGTTTTAAAGATAATTTTTACTTGCATTAACCATGATCACGATCATGCTTTATAACCCTTTTCTTATGGTTTAACTTGGTCTTTGCATGTCATCAAAAGTCCTTTTAGCATAATTTCATAAGTGTTATGCATTGATGTCATACTTGGTACATTATTTGTACTAACACATACTTTTCCCTACATTTTTTCACTAATGTAGGGTCTGACACTCCGCGTGGCTAGTGTTCACATTAGTATCTTGGGAAGATTGGTGAGTCCTCATGTTCTGAGGACCGAACCCTTTATTGCTTGTTGTCTTTACTCTTCAGAGATTGTATGTGATGTATAGGTTAGGTCCCAATCACTCTTGTTGTAATAGATGGCTTTGAGACTATGTTAGATTTCTGCTACGTTTTTGAAAAACTTTTTATGATATAAACTTTCTTTTAAACTCTTAAACTCTATTATCTTGTATGATGTATGCTAATTGGCTTGTGTAGGGCCTTTCGGGGTCCTATGCGCCATGTCACCTCTGGGTTACTATGGGTCGTGACAAAGTGCTAGGGGTTTAGTGTTCGAGTTGAATTCAGCACCGAAAGGGCTACTAACCCAATTTATTTTAGCTTTAATTAGTGGTTTATTGCATGTATCAACTGTGGATTTTCTGAGCCTTTAATTGTTTCCATTTTTGGGATACAAGTTTGGAGAACTAAATTGGACCTTTTGACAGAGTGAATTCTGAAATTTCTAGTGCGGGTCTCACATTTCCCATTTTGACTCCAAATTTTAGTCAGTCTTCGTTTAATGTGATTTCAATGTCTAAATAAGTACTTGACGTTGTGATTCTATTTTTGATAATGTGCCAAATTTTTGAGGTCGTATGGAAGGGAAAAGCTTTGGAGTTATGATTTGGAACGTGCACAGTCTGCTTTGAGTTAGGCTACGACTTCCTGTCTTTTAGATTGAGCTCAAATATATAAATGTATGTTAATTTTGTGAATTTGGGTTGAGTGTATAGATGATCATGCGTAGCATGCTAGAAATCATGTTTTAGGCTATTTATCGAGTTTCCAGAACTCTTAGCATGTTGGTTTTACTGTCCGAGATCATCCTTACCTTGTGGTGTGTTCGATATGTGTTTATTATTGATATTGATCATGATTGACCTTAGTCTAAGTCTAGGAAAGTGTCTCCTTAGACTTGCATATTTTCGGAGTGGATAGGCCTTAGAATCTCTTCGAAGTTGCTTCAGATGACTTATCTCCCTATAGACTGATATAGAAGACTTGGGTCTAATAGTTTTATCCTTAGTTAGGCGACCACTCAGCTTGCCCCTTTCTTCTATATTTTATTCTCGTGATCATTTTGGCATGTATGTAGGCCTTTTGGGGCTTATTGGTGATTTGGCATCGAGTGGTGGAATAGGAGCTGGAGTGGGTCCTTGATGGATCTAGTAGTGTTCTTGAGCTATGGTTTGGACCAGTGATAAGTTGGCAAAGGTATTGAAGTCGTAGGAGTTCTTTGTCTATGATTTTAGCCCATATACCTTGTTGATTTCTCTGGTTTGAGGCTACCCATTTATATCTCATTTAATTGGTTTTTGTCCCCGCTTGTACCTTTAGTCATAATTCTAGTCCCTCGTTCACCTTTGTCGCGGTTCAAGTCACTGGCTCATTTTTAGTCTCTGTTCAAGTTCGAGCACACACTGTAGGTTAGCTTGCGTCCTGATTAGGTGATTCTATTAGGTCCTTGGGTACCTTTCCGCAGTTAAAGTCCATGGAAGGTTGTGACAGTCTTGAGCTATGGTTTGGACCAGTGATGAGTTGGTAAAGGAATTGGAATTGTTGGAGCTTTTTTTATGGTTTGAGCTCGTACACCATATTAATTGCTCCGGTTTGAGGCTACCCATTTATATCCCATTCAGTCGGGCTTAAGTTCCTGCTTGTACCTTTATCACGGTTCAAGTCCCTCTTTTACCTTTGTCATGGTTCAAGTCCTTGGCTCATCATTATTCTCTATTCAAGTTTGAGCACATACCTTAGGTTAGTTTCAAGTCATGATCGGGTGATTCTATTAGGTCCTTGGGTGCCTTTACCGCGGTTAAAGTCCATGCTAGGCTGTGGCAGATCTCAAAGTATCATGTGGTTCTCTTATTAGTTGTTAGCTCTTCTCTGTACCTGTCAGGCTTATGAGGTCCGTTCGGGTTTTATTTTAACTTACGCACGAGTGTACCTTCTAGGCTTATGGGGATTTAGTTAGGCTCAGTAAGTTGTTACTTATTTCATTTCAATTCTTAGTACATTCGTGTGCATTTCCTTTAGAATTCTGCTCATTGACCTCTGTTGTGTTAGATTCTCGAATTTCATATTGCCTTTACTTTTCTTCCTCAATCGGCCTATGATGCCTATTGAGTACATATTGTTTTGGTACTCATGCTACACTCTTCATCTGTTACGTGATGCATGTCTGAGCACCGATTATTAGCATCAAGATCGAGCCTATTGTTGCCGAATTTAGAGGCAAGGGTGAGCATATGACATTTTGGACTTCACCAATTTGCATATATATATATTGATGAATAGTCTTTTTGGATTTTGAGACAAGTCTTTGTATTTTGGGTCCACTTTAGGGACTTGTACTCTTTATTTAAAAGCTCTGTACTTGTGACTTCCAGGTTCTGGGAGGGATCTCTATTTATGTATATATATTTTGGTTTGCAATTTGCTTTCTCTCTTCTTATTGCATTTGAATTGTTTCTTCCGCTTGGTTTGTGCCCTTATACCCATTACTTGTCATTCTGGGTACGAGTTGATTTACTTATTGGGGAGTTATAGTAGGTGCTATCATGACTTGAGAAATCGGGCCATGACAAGATGTACGGTCCTCTCATGGAACAACAAACACATAACTGGTCCTCTCACGTAAGCCAAACCCAAACTAGCTCCTTATTTCCTTTGGAATAAATCAAGATATCATCTATAAGCACAATAACAAAGGAATCCAAGAATGACTTAAGAACCAGATTCATCAAACCCATAAAAGTTGTAGGTGTATTAGTCAACCAAAACGACATCACCAAGAACTCATAATGATCATACCAAGTCTAAAAGTTGTCTTAGGTATGTCTTCAGGTCATATCTTGAACTGGTGGTACCGCAATGTGTAATCAATCTTAGAAAATACAAAAGCACCCTACAACTGGTCAAACAAATCATCTATACGAGGCAAGGGATAAAGATGGTAACCTTATTCAACTGCCAGTAATCTATGCACATCCTCATACTAACATCCTCCTTCTTTACGAACAAGACAAGAGGACTCCAAGGAGAAACACTAGGACGAAAAAATCCCTATCAAGAAATTCCTTATATAGATTCTTAAGCTCTCTCACCTCTACCGGAGCCATGTGATAAGGGGGAATAGAAATTGGGTGAGCGCCCTACTCCAAGTCAATATAAAAGTCTATATCCCCATCTTGAGGCATACTAGGAACGTAGGAAACACCTTTGCATACTCGAAAACCATAGGGATAGAATCAATGGAGGAGACTCTACACTAACATCCTGAATATGGGCCAAATATGTCAAACCAACCTGCCCTTCTAGCTTGTTAGACCAAAGGAAAGATATGATCTTTAATGGCTTAGGCCTGTACACCCCTTCCCACCCTAACATTTCCCTTCCCGGGATCTTTAGAGTCACTATCTTAGCATTACAATTTAATAAAACAAAATAGGGGACATCCAAGTCATACCCAAGATCATATCAAAGTCTAGCATATCAAATATGACTAAATCTACCCTTGTCTGTAGGCCATAAACAACACAGAACGATCACAATACACATGGATTACTACGACCAACTCTCCAGTAAAGGTAGCAACATAGATATGGGCATCAAGGGTATCACAAATCAAATCAAATTCCAGAGAAAATGTCAGTGATACATAAGATAAGTAGAACCTAGGTCAAACAACACATTATCCATTCAGTTACTGAATAGAATAGTAGTTGTAATCATAACATCTGATGCCTCCTTCTATGGTCTGCCCGGAAACGTATAACACTAAGCTCTCTCTTCAATATGGGCTTACTGATAATGACCAGGTCAGGTCATTACACTTGGTCTCTTGTTCATTGTATTCTATTCCTTTATAGTTGTTCATCTTAAACTGTGTAATGTCTTTTCGTTAGTTTCTTCTGTTGTACTTTCATTGTATACTTGCTATTAATGTTGTCTTTATCTTTGGAGCTCAGTCGACCTATGCCTACTGAGTAACGCTACAATTATACATCCTATAGATTATAGTACCAGTTCTCGCCATTGATTTGGGCCTCACGTGGAGTAGCTTTTGGGATTTGGAGAATAGGGTGAGCTCTTGTTGTTTGGAGTTGCTAGTTTCCCTCTGTTTTTGACTAGGTCTTGTATTTATTTTGTATTCTGAAATAGTTCTGTATATAATTATTTTTGTAAAGTCTTGTACTCCTATTTTGATCAAAAGCTCGACTACTAACTGATGTCAGGTGTTGGGGTTGTTTTGTATGTATATTTTTGTTTACTTCTCCTTCTTCTATTTTGATAATGTTTTTCGTTCCCCTTATGTTTTCCTCTGTCTAATAGTCTGTTACTCCTGGTTCCGAGATATGGGATTGGCTTACATACAAGTGGAATATAATAAGTGTCATCATGACCTGAGAAATCGGATCGTGAAAATATAGTAATAAAATATTGAATATAAAGTGCTTAGATATATTTTAGGATACTTTTAAATAAATACCTTTTGGTGTAGCTTAACTAAATTGTTTCTTCATATTTTTGCATCTAGAATGAAGATTAGATCTAGTGTTTTCTTCACATCTTGATTCTGTATCATGCCAAAACTAGAATAAATGAAGAATTCATTTTCTTCATATATTATCATTTTCTCTTACAATATATTTGCTATGTGAAATAATTGGATTTGCCTATATATTGACATCAACTACTCACCCTTTTTCAGAAATTTTGATCGGAGAAGACAAAAATGCTAAAATGATACTTCAAATTATGAAACAAAACATTGAATTTATTAAACAAAACAACATGTAGAAGCTATTAACAATGACCTAGACAAGCCTTAAAGTATTGCAATGCCCTAAAAAGCTGATTGGATGACTGATGGTGAACAATGAAATGATTATATTTTGTTGTTCTTCAATCTATTATATATTGAGTAACTTGGATTTTTTTTTTTTTTAGAAGTTGGTGGAGTCAACATACACAATTGATATTAAAATTTGCACACTAGTTGAATGGGATACATTAAAAATTGAGAGAATAGAAAATACATTACATGTCAATGGAGTGTCTACCAAAACACTTGATTCACAAAAGTTTGAATAATCTAGGCATGTTTTTAAAAAAATTGGAGCGTGTTTAATGGCTAGCATGCTTCTACTCTTACCTAAATTGTAATTTTTACGTGCATCATATGAGAGTTAATTATATGGTGTTCGTTAATCAAGACAATAAACTTGAGGGTGGAACCAATGTAACTAGATAGTATACTCTTTATCAGAGGAGCTAAAAAATAAATATGAATAAAGTAGACAACTTTTTCGATAGAGGAACACTAATAATTTTTTGAGGCATAACAAATACTTGTTGAACTCACTACAACAAATACAACTTTTAGCGGCAATAAATAGACAAATTTATAAAGAGTGCTAAAGTCTTTACCGGCATTAGTTAACTGTCATTATAGATCCTATGTCGATAAAGGTTTTAGGGACATATACAAAGAGTGCTAATTGCCGCTAAAAATACATATTTAGCGGGCATTAAGCTATTGTCGTTAATTAATTGCCACAAAAGATTATTTTATATGTAGTGTATGTTCTTTTCTGTTCATTATGAGAGTAGAAAATTTGCATCTTAGAAATTCACTATTGAAGAATTGATGTTAAGGACCAGTAATATTAAAGGTTACACACATTAATAGTTTCATAATAATAAATAAATAATTTTTCAAAAGGAAACACGTTGTTTTTATACAACGTGTTGTCTCTTTAATAAATTGCAAAATAGTATTGTATGTTTATTCAATGCAATCTTTCAACAGATCTAAGTAACCATAAAACATAATTTTAAAGTTTGTGATAAAAGGACATGAGTCATTTTATCAATGAATTAGTGGTTGTCTCTTTTGTGCTATAATTTGAATACTCAACCCCTAAATGTTCTATATCAATTTATGTCATTGTTAACAAAATTCGTATTATTAGAGGAATACTTTAAAACACCTGATTCATTGGTGTAGGTATTATAGAATATGAAGTATACTCATACTATCAAGTTATTTAGTAATATATGAAGTTGTTCTACATTGATTTTTTAGATTGATATCTCCCTATGTAACTAGAAGTTTCTTTCATAAGTAGAACAAAGTGTTACGTCTTTTTATATTTTGTGATTATGTAAGTTTTTCTAGGTGATCTTGAGCTTTGTTCTCTCATCATTTCTTGAATAGAACATTTATGAATGATTTCTAGAATGATATTCAGAAGAATTAATTGCAATCTAGTAAACAAGACTTTTGTGTAAATATTTCAAATTTTGTAATTACTGTCCTTAATTTTTCTATAAATACTTCAAAAATTGTAATTACTGCTCTAGTTTTTTTTTTTCTGAAAATGCTTCCAAATCTATAATTACTCTACTTTGTTTTGGTATAATACTGATAAGAATAACTTTATTAGAGCATTGACCAGTGAAAAAAATTTCACCTATAAATGAGTTAGCTTGTCAAGTTATTTGTCAAGTTATTTGTCAAATTGAGTTCTTCAAAACAACTCTCCCTTGACGTTACCCCTTGGTTCGTTCTTCCTCACTTTATTTCTAATATTTATCATTTTTGTAGCCTAAGCTTTTCTTGTTTTTGTGTTTGTTTAAATCTCTACATAGATGATAATGTATATTTCCTCATGGTTGATTTATATATTTTATTCCATTTTGTATGCTTATTTGTTTGACAAAATTAGGGTTATTTTTTTTTTCCTTCTTGATTCATTATAATTTAATTTGTGGCATCTCAGGTTTGATCACTACCAATGTGACTTGGTATGGATTCTTCAACTTTTCAAATCACTATGGAGGAAATCAAGCATTTTCATAAGATTGATCGAAAACTTTATTCTTTACTTGTTATTAACCTTGAGCGTAATCCTTTTGAATCGATGCATACATTGGCATTATGGATTTGGTTGGAGCGAACATGTCAGTTCAAAAATTTTATCAGTAAGATCGTATCCCTACCTAACTTTTTTATTAATGAACTTGCTGATGAGGGTGCAACTTGTCTCAAATGCATTGAGGACAATCAGTTTGGCCTGGCCTCAACTTATTCAAGTGAGATTCCGCTAACTCAACACCTCACTAGAAAAGACTTATCTCTCCAATTTTTTCATGAAAATCGAGACAATGCAAATAGTGAGATGAGGAAGATTTTAAATGAGGTTTGTCGCAAGGCATTTCAAGATATCATGGAAAAGGCCATGATGAGTAGAAGTTCTAAACAAACCTTGATTGAAAGCAAACTAACAATGGTGCCACCTCCTAGTGAGCTATCTTTAAGTGAAAGAATGTCTCATCTAGGACTTGGAGGTGACATGTCTACTTGGAGGATGAAGGGATATAACGTACCATATGAAGAACGGAGCATGTTTCTTACTTTCTCAAAGGGCTATCCTGTTGCGGAATCGGAAATAAGGGAATTCTTTACATCATATTTTGGAGACAACATTGAGTCCATTATCATGCAAGATGTGAAATCCAATGAACAAGTTCTTTATGCTCGAATCGTGTTTGTTACACCTGAAATTGTAGAGTCTATTCTCAAAGATGAATCAAAAGTTAAATTTAGTATTAATGGGAAGCATGTGTGGATGCGGAAATATGTCCAAAAAAAGGGCAAGTCTTCCTTCCCATAAATAATGTCTTAGAATTTGCAAAAATCATTTAGTCCTTTTTATGTATGTCTATCTTTCTAAGAATGGAGTAGAAGTAATCATATTTTAGTTTGTAGTTCATGTAGTCCCCTTGAGGACCCTTAATATGTTATGCAACAAATGTTTTTGATATAATAGTGAATTACAAGTATAGTTTAATCTGTGTATTTATATATTTTTGAATGCTCTACCTTTGGATTCCAATTTTTATGTTTGAAAAAGATTAGATAGAAAACAAATCATGAAAATTGCTTTTGGAATCGGACCAAACAGCATATAATCTCTGAGCCTCTAGTATATGTTCAAAAAACACATAGTTTTATTCAATAATTTATAATAATTGTTGAGTAAGTGCATTTAACAAGCTAACTTGATTAAAAAATTAGTGAAATCTTTTTGTTTGATGATAGAAAAAGAAAAGACTATAATAATGAAATATCAAAAGTAACTGAAAATAATAATTAAATTGCATCGCTTAAATGTCTTTGGAAGTATGTAAGACAATTTGTGTTATATATTTTTCTTGATTTGGACACATGCAAAAGAAAATTGAATGACTTCGCTTAAATTTATTTCTAAGACTCCAAGTTCAACGCCCTACTGCTATTCTAAAAATGCAAATAACATTTAATGTACTTTTCCTTTATCTTTATTTGTAGTTATAGATTTCAAAGGTTTTTTTTTTTAACTTTCAAATCAATAAATATGTAGTATGTATGTGTCTTTTACACACCATATATAATAGTATGGAGTAAACCTTTTTCATTATTGGACCATCTTTCTTTTAAAGCAAAATCAATATCCCTTTAATTTGTTAATTATTCAAACAAGGGGTAAAACAAATAGAGATGTATTTTTTGTCAATAGTTATTTACATTGAACTAGCCCATTGAAATCTTAATTTGTTTTAAGAAAGCACAAAATTCTAACTTGATTGTGTCACCCAAACAATATATTAACCTAAAGTGACTAGTATAGTCAAAGAGGAAACACACAATGATTAAGGTTTCGTATGATAAGTGGTAATAACCAATTCAATTTTCAAAAAAAGATATAATATGCTTCTAACGCCCTTAAAATATTCGATAGAATTGCATAAAGGAACAAAAATTGTTGTTACTTCTTCTAAAAATGAATCAACAAATAAAGACAATAACCTTTGATTTGATTCATTTTAGAACTTAGATTTTCCCTACAGAAAAAAATGGAGGTTCATATTACAGTTGCCATTTTTTTTAATTATTTATTTTATATTACTTTTAGTTACTATTCCCTCTGTTTAAATTTATTTATTTGGTTTTGATAAAGCCTGAAATTTAATAAAGTAAATAAGATTTTTAAATTTTGTGGTCTTAAATTAAGATAAATAACATGTATTAATATGTCCTTCCATCTTGTGATCTTAAACATGTCATGTGTGAAGTTAGAATAAAGCAGATGCTAAAAGAGGAAAGAAACATTATTTTTTAAATGAACTAAAGTTAAAAGCAAGACAAATTAATTGAAACAAAAGGAGTAATAATTATGAATAGTAAGAAACTATTGTTTTCTTTATTATAAAATCCATTATAAAAAATAGTGTTAATCACACTAAGTACTATTTTATTATAATTTAATACTTGATTCACCCCCTATTTTTTGAAATCAAACATTTATTTCCCTTCCTTATGAAAATTACACTTACACTACATGTGGTATTGTAATGACCCTCTAGGTCATTTTTACCATTTTATAATAATTTCGGCGTTTAGAGTATTCCTATAGCGGTCTCAAGTCATTTATGACTTAGTCTCACTGATAGTTTGGTCATTGGGTCATTTTTTTGGGTTTTGTGTGACTTTTCGTATTTTGGAGCTTCTATAACTTGAATGGTTGACCTCGGTAAATACTTCAAGTCGACAACCTCACAATGCAATTTTGACGGTCCCATTAGCTCTGTCAAGTTTGGTATAGACTACATTCAGTGCGGATTCTGAGGCTTCCAGGCTCATTCAGAGCTACCTTATGGAATTTGTCTTAAAATAGAGTCTGGGTGTGAGGCTATATTTTGTGGAGACCACCTAAGTTTGAAGTTTTGACATCTCCGTTGAGTCCAAAATATAAAATTTAGTGGGGTTGCATATCTCGTTTGCATGCATGGGGTTCCAAACGAATCCTGAGCACCCCATAAGAGTATTTTTCAACTCTTAAAAAAGTTCAGCTGATGTAACTCTTACTGGTGAATCTTGATTTGTGCTTTGCGTTCATGGACTAGGTCCTGCATTCGTGGAGGCTTGTCAAGGTTAAACTCCCCTCCCGCATTCGTGGGGAAGAAGAATGTTACTATTTACATTTGTGAACCACGGATGTACCCAACTCTACTTAATTGAGTGAAAGCACGTGAGACTCATCTGGCACATACTTCTGAAGCATGGAGACATGAAACACCGATTGCACAACTGTAACATCTTAGAATTTGGAAAAGGAAAGAAGGACATAAAGGGCTATTGGTTCGATTCCGCGAGACAAGTCTATGGTTCGTACGTAGTTCTATGGGCCGTAGACTAGCCTAGAAAGAAGTGGAAAAAATATTTTGGAAAACAAGCCCCAGTAACCCGTTCTACGATTGACCAGGACGGTTCGTCGAATGGACTATAAACCGTAGGAAGGTTCTGTAGAAAGGTCCCAGACTTAAAGAAATTTTGAGTTGAAAGCTGAGGTGTACGGATGAGGTCGATAGACCGCAGGAAGTTTGATGGTCCGTAGAATCGAGTTGTAGGATTTGCCCTTGATTTCAGGCCCCAGTCACTCAACCTACAAGTCACGAGTAAAGTCCATAGGAATTTCTACTGTCCGTAGGTCGCAACTGTATGTCTGACCGATAATTATTTTAAAGGGTGTTTTGGTGTTTTTCTATGCACCAAATTCCTATACTATGTCGTTTTTTCCTATAAATAAGCCCCTATAGTTGTTTTTAGTGCTAATTTACCCATTCTCCCAAGAATCCCCAAATCATCTCAAGATTTTCTATCGAGGAGTAAGGAAGAAAAAGCTAGGGTTTCAAGTTCGAGACTCCTTTTCACTATTGGTTCTAGGCATTGATCCTCAAGTTATGTAGGGATTCATCAATGGGTTCCATCAACCCATTGAGCACCAAGGTTTCCCAATCTCCAAGTCAAATTTCAATCTAATTGATTAGGTTTTCATTTAATTCCTCATGAGTTCTATTTGTATGGATTTAATTATTTGATTGTGATCATAATATGATGATTTAAACTCAATTACATACATGTTTTCCATTCAACTCCATATGAACCCATGCATTGATCACGATCTTGACTATGAACCCTAGTTTACATGAATATATAAATAAGTTACGAAGTTATGAATAATTTTTTCATCAACTTATACATGATTCATGAAAGGAAAGGTTTTATGATCTAGGTTTCTATAAGATTGACATCAATGAAGTTGTGAAAGGTTTTCTCACATTAAGGGATTTTGGTGAAAGGTTTTCTCATTCATGCATGATTCAAGTTTTAAGGAGCTATTGTATGATGTTTTTAGCTTGAATTAACAACTAAATTATGCTTTTCCATGGATGATGATATGTTCATGTTTATGACTATTCTATTGAGATTTTTACTTAGCACCGAGAGGATATTAAGATGGAGTCTCTCTCGTTGGTAGAGGTCAGGTCTTTAGTAGAAATCTCTTTGTCCCTAACTACATACCCCAGTATGTTCTCTTAAGTGACATAGCTAGTGGATCTTCCCAGGATAAAAGTTAAGGTCCTTGCCTTTTCAAGTAAGGACATCTCTTTTCAGTATGGGAGCAAGGCACCAGGTTCCATGTGATAGCTCACATGGTCTATGTCAGTTGATGGTAAATATCCCACAAAATGAACTAAGTTACGTTAAAGTGTTTTATGAATCATTCATTATGATTTCTAGATGCATTGACCATGTTCAAGTTTATGATTTTTCTTAAGAAGGGGTTTTCTATGTTTAGCTTGGTCATGCATTTCATGTTTTTGATTAAGTCCTCTTATGATCATGTTCCATATTTTATTGTATTTCCCTCATACTTAGTACATTCCATGTACTAATACATATTTGTGCCTACATTATTTCACTAATGTAGGGCTTGACGACTCCTCTCCCTCCATTCATGGCTAGTTAGCACATAAAGATTCGAAGACTTGGTGAGTCCTCATACTCCAAAGACGATGTCTCCTTTATTGATTTTTTATGTTATTTACTTTTGGATGTTGTACGTGGTGTATGGGTTACATCACTACCGCTGCATTGATGTTGTATAAAGGATTGTCAAGACTATGTTAATCTTTCACTATAAATGTCAAACTCTTTTCTTAATATGAAACTCTCTACTTTTGTCTATTATTTTGTGTTAAATGTATGTCAAGTAGCTTGTGTAGGGTCTCTCGGGGTTTTATACAACATGTCACATCTAGGGTGTACTTTGAATCGTGACAAACATGATATTCAGAGCACAAGGTTTTAGAAGAAGGTCCTAGGATGTCTGACAAGCCGCATTAAGTATAGTCTTGCTCATGAGTGTGAAGCGCCCTACATTTTTGAGTGGGAGGCTACGAAGCCTTTAGGAAACTTCACTTCTTTTATTACTTTGAAGTCGTACCATAAAGTCTTTCTCTATAAAGATCCTTCTCCTAAATCATGTTCGATCATTTTAAAGATATAGACCCTTGAAGAGCTTATGTGAGAAGGAATGCGGGTAATGACAATGTTGAGCTCGAGGTTCCTCATGTTTCGGTTGATCCCTTGGCCAAGAAAGTGACTCATGCTGAATTTTGAGCCGCTTTCCAAGTGTTGTCTCAAGCTATGAAGGCCCAATCCAATAGAGAGGCTAATTCTCCCATAAACCCAAATGTGAATACGATGGCAACAAGGATAAAGGACTTTACTAGGATGAATCCTTCAAAATTCCATGGTTCTAAGGTTTATAAGGATCCTCAAGAGTTCATTGATGAGGTTTATAAGATAGTAGGTATTATGGGATTTTCTATGGTTGAGGAGGCGGGAGTTGGCCACTTATCAACTAAAGGGTGTTGCTTAAGTATGGTTTGAACAATGAAAGAGTGAGATGGAGGTTTGATGCAGGTCCTCTTTACTGGGAGAAATTTAAGGAAGCTTTTTCTGATCGTTTCTTTCCTCTTGAAATGAGAAAAGTGAAAGTTCTTGAGTTCATTAACCTTTGTCAAGGCAATACGAGTGTAAAGGAGTATGCTTTAAAGTTCACTCAATTGTCTAACTATGCTCCGACTATGGTTGCCAACTCTTGGGCAAGGATGAGTAAGTTCCTGTTGGGTGTTTCTGACTTGGTTGCAAAGAATGTCGTACCACCATGTTGATCAAGGAAATGGATATTTCTCACTTAATGATACATTCCCAACAAATTGAAGAGGAGAAGCTCAAGGAAAGGGAAAAAGATTCCAAGAGGGCAAGGACTGGTGATGGTGACTTTTCTCATTCTAACTCCAAAGGACAAAGACGTCCTTAATTCTGGAAAAAGTTTTCTTGTTAAGGTTCCTCTTATGCTCTGGCTCCTAAGTTCAATAAAAAATAGGTTGTCTAACCCTAAGCCTCAAGGAGGAAATTGTGGTAATGGATCTTCTAGCCCCGCTTGCACTAGGTGTGGTAAGAAACATGATGACAAGTGTTTTGCCGGTACGGATGGTTGCTTCAAATGTGGAAAGAGTGGTCACAAGATAAGAGATTTCCCATTGCTTTCTACTAAGGTAAGGAATGGTAGGCAAGGGTTCAGGTGCGCCGAAGAAAAATAGATTATATGCTCTTCATACTCGATAGAACCGTGAGGGTTCTCCGTATGTGGTGACCGGTATATTAAAAGTCCTTGATCTTGATGTTTATGTTTTATTGATCCGGGTGCTACCTTATCATTTGTTACTATTTATGTGTCCATGAGATTTGATGTTGGTCCCAAAGTACTTTCTAATCCCTTTCATGTCTCTTCTCCCGTGGGTGATGCTTTTATGGCTATAAGAGTATATAGAAATTGTCCTATTTTTCGTTTCTCATAGAGTCACTCATGTTTATCGTGTAGAGCTTGATATGTTAGATTTAAATGTTATTCTTGGGATGGATTGGCTTCATGAACTTTATGCTTCCGTATATTGTAGGACCCAATTGGTCACATTCAAGGTTTTGAACGAACCTATCATGTCATGGGAAGGTGGAAATTACGTTCTGAAGGGTAATTTTATATTTTGCCTAAAATCTAGGAAAATGGTTTCTAGGGGTTGCGGTTATCATCTTGTTTGGGTTAGGGATATAGATTTCGGAACCCCTACTCTTGAATCAATTCCGATTGTAAATGAGTTTCTGCTACCTGATGATATTCTCGATATTCTCGATATTCCTCCAAAAGGGAAATAGACTTCGGTATTGACCTTCTCTCATATATGAATCCTATCTCTATTCCTCATTATTGCATGGCGCTGGCAGAACTTGATTAACGTTTCAAGCACACCTCATCATATTCTAGGTGCAAACGATCGTTAAGAAGTATAAAATCCAACAATTGAGTTGGGGTAGAATCCCCAGGGAGCGGTACGTGTTCAAATTCGACTATGAAGTATAAATTTGATCTAACTAGCTATAGGAATAGATAATATCGGAAAAGGACACATTACAAATCAAAGGGGTGACATCAAATGTCAGATGGGGTTTTTTATTTGCAATTATCAACTACAAAGCAGTGAAATAGCAATGAGATAACAATAAGGAGAGGAATTCTCAGGATGTGATCGATTATAGGTAAATTTCGATATATGGGTAATTGAAACTACTAGTAAACAACTAAATATCAGTGGGTAGGATAGACTATAATTGAAATAGCTTTCTCTCGAACAACTATTTCGCTTCAAGTGATTTCTCTCGAACATCAACAAGCATAGAAATTAAGAACAGTCCAAAACCTTAATACATCTTCTCTCTCGAGCAAGATGGGTAGGACTGGGTTTAGGAATCACTCTCTCGAGCTGAACCCAAATCAACATAATAGATACGAATCATTAATCAATAATTTTAGTTCTAAAACCTCTCTCTCGAGCAAGCCAAGAACTCTAGAATAGAACTACATTTGCAACTACAATTCATAAATTAAACCATAATTAATGATTAAACCCACTTTAAAATAGCATTTAAACTAGTAATTAACAATACCCACACACTAATTCAACCCATAATCACATGATCACACCCCAAGAGTTGGGGTTTTAGCCGAACATCATAAAAAGATAAAAACCGTTACCGGATCGATTAGCCATCAACTGGGTAAGAGGAATTCAAGCTTTACAATGCTCCAATTCGAAGAAAATTCGAAACCCACTTGTAAAATCTCTAAATTGAGTCTCAAAACCTTCAAGTCTACTTAGAAACTTCAGAGAAATCGGTTCTACACTAAGATGGATTAAAATTCGATACTAAATTAATGTTCAAAATGTAATTTATAGTCGCTGAAAATAAGCCACGAAGGGCCACTCGGCGAAGTAAGTCGGGCTCGCTGAACCACTCGGCGAACCGCCCTTTGACCTCTTCCATCACCTTTTCGCCTTAGCATTCAGCATCCTCGAGGTCTGTAACTTTGGGCGATCTATCTTTGCTTAGCGCAACGACTCAGAAATTCGCCGACTGCTCCTTTTCGTCGCCGACTTGATTTTTCCTTCAGGGCTTGACACACTGGAACTTTAGGCTGTGAGATTAGCCACTCGGCGACACACCGAGTGCTCTTGGTGGTCTTCAGGCTCGCCCTTCTTCATTTCTTCAACTTGTTTTTTTCCTTTTTGCCTGCTAGTGCCCTTGCTTTGCTCCTCAATCCATATACCTGAAAATTAAGGCATTAACATCAGTTTATAGCATAAATTAGGCATTTGAGGATACTAAATCTATCAAAACAAAGCCCTAAATGAGTTCAAATCTCGGACTCATCAACACCCCCAACTTAAACTTTTGCTTGTCCTCAAGTAAAACTCAAGATCAGCAGTTCAAAAAGGATGTCTCAAACAGTGCTGCATAAGACTCAACATGAATGCACACAACAAGGCTCAATTTACTCATGCAATGATCAATTGTGCATTCAAAGATTCAAATTATGATTCACCATTACCAAAGATGCTCAAGTTCACAATACTTGCTTCAAATCAAGTTCAAGCTCAACAAAGGTACTCAAATGCCCTCACAACAAAGATGATTCCATATTCACACACTGTTTCTCAGCAATTTAAAGTTTCGGAATCACATACAACTCTCACACTCTCAAAGATGAACACATGCATGACTTCACCCATAGGTTTACCCTTATTTTCCAATCAACATTTGTTTCAGCTCACTCAAAATCACAAAGGTCTTTTCATCGCTTGTAATGGGGCTGAGTGTCAAGGTATGGTCATTTAGGCTCAGTGGCTGCTACCTCCATGAAGTGTGGCCTGATCATCACTTTCCTCCTTTTCTTTAACAATTCAAACATGCTCATAATCCACCCCATTATTCAAGTTCAAATGAATTACCGGATACCCCATTTCTTTTGCATTTTTCATCACTTTATTTCACAACTTTTTCATTCTTTTTCTTTGCTTCTTTTCTTTTTTTTTTTTTTCATATGGAGGGGTTCCATCTTTTTCAAAACCATTACTCAAAGGAGGATTTTTCACACTTCTTGACTTTCCTCCTCTTTTCACCACAGCCCCAACTTAGGCCTTTGGCCTAAGTTGGCTATTCACACAAACAACACTTCATGAAAGTTATGGGTAGATGAATAAAGAGGGATCACAATTATTCAAGTGTCTTCCAAGAAAAGGGTCAAGCTCAATAGGGTTCAAGCAAGGTTCACACATCTCACAAGGTTGGCCACAAAAGAGGTATATTGTCAAATTATTTCACTCTTCAAAATCGTTGCCTAAGATCATATCAAGTTCTTGCATCACTTAGTCAACCGGACCAACGGGGTAAATTCTAGGTGTCATCACACAATTGTTCCAAGTAATCTCAACACACCAGGCATTGGCACCACTATCAAACAAGACTCCACACTTTTTCTAGTGTGCAATGTTCATCACAAGAGGCTCATTCAATAACCGGCTAGTCACAACGAGATGCTAAAAGTTCACACATTATTTATGCAACTTCATTGGCCTCATTGTAGCCGCACATTCATTTCGTTCAATTAAGAGCACTATTTAAGTCATCGGTATTGATCATAAACGATACTCAAATTTGCACAAGAACAGCCACAAGCTACAATAAAAAACAATAGGGGTGGCACAAAATTTTAAAATAGGTCAAAACCATTTCCATTCAAAACAAGGAGCCACAATCTCAACCATCCACAAGATAAAAATCAAAACACATATATAGCTCAAAATTCACAAATAAAACAGAATCACAAGTGGTAGGTATGGAAATACCTCACCCCACCCACAAAAAGAAAAGCAGTTCTCCTCAAATACAACTAAAACACATAAAAATCACAAAAACAATAGAGAGGGAGGTAAAGAATGATCTTGTCTACACAGTCGCTCTATCGGTCGGGGCATCAGTGCCCAGGGTCACACTCTCGGGTTGGGCATCAGTGCCTGGGGTAACATCAACGCTGGCTCTACTAGAGCTTGGCATGGAAGTCTCTCTCAACAAAGCCTGTCGGGCAGTCTCAATCATGGCACCTTCTAGGTCTGCCAGATCATCATATACAACAGCATCTCACTCATCAAGCTACTCCTCATCGGTCTCGGCCTCAGACTCATCAGCAGCAACATCCTCCATAATATCATCTCCGGTGGTAGCCGAAGGTACCTCAGCATGGACTGGAATCTCAGCAGTAGGATCATCGGGGATCTCAACTGACCCAAACAGCGAAGTGAAGTCTGTGGACTTAAGATGGTCCACATCCTTCCTAAGCTCAGAAACCTCGGCTTTCAAAGCCATAACCTCAGTAGTCACCCCCTGTCCTCTCTCACAAGTCACTACTCTCACAGTGAGAGCTTCAATGGCAGCCTGAAGAGGTGTGAGCGCAGCTTTGATGGCTCGCTCAATCATCCAGGGCACCTCGGCCTCCAACCGGGAAGCCCGCACATCGGTAAAATGGGCTAGGTGCCCCATCTTGAGGAGCATGGCCTGAGTGATCAGAGGCCCGGAGGAAGTGGTACCTGAAGCAGCTCTAGGAGTCTGGGAAGGAGTGGAAGTAGATGTAACTGAAGGCCCGGAGTAGGCAAAGATGCCTCTGCAGGTATAGAATCAGCATCAACCTCCGGGGATGTGTCCACCGAAGCTGCTCTCCTTCTATCCACCTCATCCCATGTGTACTCAACTTCTATGCACCGAATGTCGGTGGAGGATGTGGGTGTGACCTCAACGTCCCTCTTCTCGTCAAGAGGAACTCCAGCCCACCGACACAACTCTGTAATAAGCACTGGGAATAGAAGGGATGTCTGGCGCTATTTGGCCCTCATGGCCATCTCCTGCTCTATGATCAGCCCTAGGTTTAGAGTCTTCCTAGCTATAATAGATCCGAGACAGCCCGCCTTTGAGTAGCGGAGAATGGACTCATTCTGTGATGGCATAATCGAGCTACTATGAAACCGAACCAATACTGGGCTGCTATGTTCAAGTCCTTCTTCTCGATAGGGGCTCTGGCCTCAATCCACCTCAAGGTGGTGTCAGAGATGAGGGGCGCTAGCCAGCCCTTTAGGTCATGCAGAGTATGTGAAGTCATCATCCTTTGGTACTCATGCTCAAAATCTATAGCTCTGTCCAGTACAGTATTTATATGATCGCTGCTGCATCCCACTGTCTTACCTCGAACTATCACTGACTCCACCGGTCTGAAGGCACTAGCCTTCTTCTTCCCCTGGGGTACCAAGTCACCATATGCAGTGTAGAACTCTCTGACCCATGTGGGGATGTATGCGCCACGGGGCCTGATGAACATGTCGAACCTGTGGTACCGAAGTGTGTCCCACACAAGAGGGTACTTGTCCACCACACCATCCGTGGATAATCGCTTCTCCTCTAGGATGGTCATCAATCCCTCAGCCTTTAATCGGTTGAGTAACCGGGGAGGAGGACCCTGAACTGGTGGCGCTGGAACCACCATCTGTGCCAGAGCTGGCACTGTATCAGCAGCATGAGGGGTAGACTCCGGGATCCTAGATCGATCTTGTCGAACCCTTGCACGAATTTCTGCTCGACGGGTCTGTAGTGGTTAATCATATTCAGGCTCGGAGAGTGAGACCTGAGAGTCAAAAGAATCCCCCTCACTGCCGGAGTTGCGCTCCGGTCTATCAGCTACGGGCACTTTGCCCTTCCCTTTGCCTCCCTTTAGAGGTGTTTTCTTTCCCTTTTGTGTGGAAGTAGCTGCTTCCTCATTTATTACGATGCCCCGTGCTCGTTTGCGAGGCGGCATGCCACTTTCATCTAAGTTGGTCCTAGCCATATCTGAAAAACACATTAGAAAGAGTTAGAAAATTTTCAAGAAAAATGTACAGAATTAAGGTTGCAGATGAACTCGCCGAACCAATCAGCGAGTCGCCGAATCACTGTGGCGGGCCAGATCGGGCTCACCGAAAGGATTGGCTTGAAAATTTTACAGAAACAAGGCAGGTTGGTAATGTGCAGGGTCCTTCGGTGAATTGCCGACATCACTCGACGAGCTCAGACTAGCCCGCCGAAATTAAGAGTGTGTTTTAAGGTTTAGGGGCGCAGAAAGGGCTATCAAAGGAAACATTCAGCGAGCTCAGGCTTCCCGCCGAAAGTTACAGACTCTAACTAAGACAAATTACAAAATTAAGGATGATCAAGGGGGATGTTGGCGAACCGCCAAACTATTCGGCATGCTCGACCCAACTCGCCAAACTGCCTAACGTGCCAAATTTCAACCCCAATTTCTAAAATTAAGCCTGCAGCCCCCAAAATCAAAATCAAACACACACATTATGCAATTCATACAAGACCCATCCTCCGGGGTATTCAGACTTCCCCCGATTTGATGACTTTTGCCCTTAAGAATGACGTCAAACTCTCCATCATTGGGCAAAGTACACCATTTAGCACAATTGGGGGTTACTTAGACTTCACCCAACTAGACCCAACATAAACTAACCGCAACCCAACAATTTAGAATCAATTTTAACGCACAAAACTCGGGAAACCATCTTTTTAAGCAATTAGGCACAATTTTGAAACACTAAATAAGCAATCGACCACATATAAAAATATTGAAGCACAGACCCAACACAAAACAACACAATTTATCGAATGCATTTGAGTTCAACCACTAATCAAGAGTTCAGGGTTTGGAAAACCAACCTGAATGCCTAATTTAGAATTTGATAAGTTGGGCGGTAATGCAATGCAAATCCAAACTCGAGATCAAGAGCACAAAGCAAGTAAAATAGCAAAAATACAGGAAATCAAAAGTAGGGGTGTAAGTGTACGGGGTTAGAAATGGGAGAATATAAAATATTTTGACATTTTGAACTGTTTGGCCTTTTAAACAATTTGAGTTCGCGGCCCTTTCGTCAGTGTAAGTCATCCACGCCGAACCACTCGGTGATGCACCGAGTGGTAACTTACCTAGCCGAGTTTTACAGGACTCCCAGTTATCTTGGGGGACCAAACGGCAGACAAAATTGGGCTCACCAACCTATTCGGTGAGTCGCCGATTAATTAATTGGCCCGCCGAGTTTTACAGACCTCCACCTAAAGTTTTGTTGGTCCAACGGCGGTCCAAGTCGGGCTCGCCGACCTCTTCGGCGAGACACTGACTGGACTCTATGGCTCGCCAAACTGCACATTCTCAAACACACTCCACTTTTCAACCTGCACAATCAACACCGATTATTTAAAATCAAACTTAAAGCATTAAAAACTTGGGTTTCCTCCTAAGAAGCGCCTTATTTAACATCGTGGCACGACGGAGATACCAATTCAAGCTATATTTTTGGGATTGGCCATTGCATTAGTTCCGTTGACACTCATCTCCTCCTCTGTTTTACACCAACAACACAAAACCAAAAACAAAAATAAGTAGATTCAACTATAACTACAAAGATCATAATTCAACTTCAATAAAAGAATTTCAACCAACACCACTCCCCGGCAGCGGTGCCATTTTGATTAACGTTTCAAGCACACCTCATCCAATTCTAGGTGTAAACGATCATTAAGCAGTATAAAACTCAACAATTGAGTTGGGGTCGAATCCCATAGGGAGCGGTACGTGTTCAAATTCGACTATGAAGTACAAATGTGATCTAACTAGCTATAGGAATAGATATTATCAAAAAAGGACACATTACAAATCAAAGGGGTGACACCAAATGTTAGATGGGGGTTTTGATTTGCAATTATCAACTACAAAGCAGTGAAATAGCAATGAGATAACAATAAGTAGAGGAATTCTCGGGATGTGATCGATTATAGGTAAATTTTGATATATGGATAATTTAACTACTAGTAAACAGTTAAATATCAGTGGGTAGGCTACACTATAATTGAAATAGCTTTCTCTCGAACAACTATTCCTCTTCAAGTGACTTCTCTCGAACATCAACAAGCATAGAAATTAAGAACAGCCCAAAACCTTAATACATCTTCTCTCTCGAGCAAGATGGGTAGGACTGGGTTTAGGATTTACTCTCTCGAGCTGAACCCAAATCAACCCAATACATACGAATCATTAATCAACAATTTTAGTTCTAAATCCTCTCTCTCGAGCAAGCCAGGAACTTTAAAATAGAACTACATTTGCAACTACAATTCATAAATTAAACCACAATTAATGATTAGACCCACTTCAAAATAATATTTAAACTAGTAATTAACAATACCCATACACTAATTCAACCCATAATCACATGATCACACCCCAAGAGTTGGGGTTTTAGCCGAACTACATAAAAAGATAAAAACTGTTACCGAATCGATTAGCCATCAACTGGGTAAGAGGAATTCAAGCTTTACAATGCTCCAATTCAAAGAAAATTCAAAACCCACTTGTAAAATCTCCAAATTGAGTCTCAAAACCTTCAAGTCTACTTAGAAACTTCAGAGAAATCGGTTCTACACTAAGATGGATTAAAAATTTGATACTAAATTAATGTTCAAAATGTAATTTATAGTCGCCGAAAATAAGCCACGAAGGGTCACTCGGCGAAGTAAGTCGAGCTCACCGAACCACTCGGTGAGCCGACCTTTGACCTCTTCCATCACCTTTTCGCCTTAGCATTCAGCATCCTCGAGGTCTGTAACTTTGGGCGATCTATCTTTGCTTTGCAGAACGACTCAGCAATTCGCAAACTGCTCCTTTTCATCGCCGACTTGGTTTCTTCCTTTAGGACTTGGCACACTGGAACTTTAGGTGGTGAGATTAGCGACTCGGCGACACACCGAGTGCTCTTTGCGATATTCAGGCTCGCCCTTCTTCATTTTTTTAGCTTATTTTGTTCCTCTTTGACTGTTAGTGTCCTTGCTTTGCTCCTCAATCCATATACCTGAAAATCAAGGAATTAACATCAGTTTATAACATAAATTGGGCGTTTGAGGAAACTAAATCTATCAAAACAAAGCCCTAAATGAGTCCAAATCTCGAACTCATCAAAACTAAAGGAGTTAAAGGACCAATTTAAATATTTGTTGGATAAGGGTTTTATTAGACCAAGTATCTCTCCATGGGGTGCTCTGGTATGTTTGTTCGAAAGAAGGATGGTTCTCTCTGAATGTGTATTGATTATTAGCAATTGAACAAGTTTACCATTAAGAATAAGTATCCTATTCCAAGGATAGATAATTTGTTTGATCAACTCCAAAGAGCAAGTTACTTCTCTGAGATTGACCTTCGGTCGGGTTATCACCAATTGAGGGTGAAGGAGAATGGCATTCCGAAGACGCCTTTTCGAACTTGATATGGTCATTATGAGTTTTTAGTGATGTTGTTTGGTTTGACTAATACCCCGATGGCGTCCATGAATTTGATGAATAGGGTGTTTAAGCAATATCTTGACATGTTTTTTATTTTATTTATTAATGATATCTTGATCTACTCATGGAGTGAGGATGAGCATGTTGAGCATTTAAAGATTGTGTTGCAAATTATTAAAAATCATGAATTGTATGCTAATTTTAGCAAGTGTGAGTTTTGGTTGAGGTCCATTGCTTTCCTTGGACATATTATCTCAAGTGAAGGTATTCAAGTTGATCATAAGAAAAATGAGGCGGTTAAGAATTGGCCTAGACCTTTGTCCTCTTCGGATATACGAATTTCTTGGGTTTGACCGGTTACTATAAAAGGTTCATTGAAGGATTTTCCTCTATTGCTTCACCTTTGACGACGTTGACTCAAAAAAGGTAAAATTTCTATGATCACATTCTTGTGAGAAGAGTTTCCAAGAGTTGAGGAATAAACTCACTTCAGCCCCTATTTTTACTTTACCGAAAGGCTCATATGGTTTTGTAGTTTATTGTGATGCTTCACGGATTGGTCTTGGTTGTGTCTTGATGAAATATAGGAAAGTTATTCTTTATGCTTCACGATAATTAAAGGTACATGAAAAGATTTTTCTGACTCATGACTTGGAGTTAGCGGCATCGGTGTTTTCTTAAAAGATTTGGAGACATTAATTGTATGGTGCTCATGTAGATATATTCACCGACCACAAGAGTTGAAAGTATGTGTTCACTCAAAAGGAATTGAATCTTCGCCAAAGAAGATGGCTTGAGTTGTTAAAGGATTACAACAAGAGTGTCTTATATCATTCTGGAAGGGAAAATGTGGTGGCGGATGCTCTTAGTAAGTTTTTAATGGATAGTGTTGCTCATGTTGAGGAAGATAAGAAGGATTTAGTTTGCGATATTCATAGATCGGTCGGATTGGGTGTTTGTTCGGTTGATTCTAATAAGGGTGGTGTTGTTGTTCATAATGGTTTAAAATCGTTCTTTGTATCGTATACGAAAGCTAAGTAAGATTTTTACCCGGTACTAGATGACTTGAAGAAGTCAGTTTCCAAAAAAGCCATTAAGGCTTTCTCCGAAGGGGGAGATGGTGTCCTTCGATACCAAGGTCGTTATGGGTTCTGAATGTTGATGAGTTGAGAAATCATATTTTTATAGAAGCTTATAGTTCTCGATATTGTATTCAACCTGGAGGAACCAAGATGTCCATGATATACGGGAAGTCTACTAGTGGAATGGGATGAAGAAGGATATGGCGGGAATTTGTGGCTAAATGTCTGAATTGTCAACAATTGAAAGTTGAGTATCAGAAACTAGGTAATTTGGCTCAAAACATTAGTATCCCTAAATGAAAGTGAGAGGATTTGAATATGGACTTCATTATGCGTTTACCCTGCACCTGTCGATAATTTGACTCAGTTTAGGTCATAATGGATCGAATAACAAAGTCGGCTCACTTTTTTCCTATGAAGACTTCATTCTCATCGGAAGACTATGGCAAGGTTTACATTAGGGAAATGGTAAGGTTGCATGGAGTGCTTTTGTCCATTATCTCTGATCGAGGTACTCAATTCACATCTTAGTTTTGGAAGTCGTTTCAAAAAGGTCTTGTTACTCAAGTGAAACTTAGCATGACTTTTCATCCTCAAACTAATGGGAAAGCCAAGCTTACCATTCAAACCATAGAGGATATGCTACGAGCTTGTGTAATTGGCTTCAAGGGAAATTGGGATGATCATTTGCCTTTAGTTGAGTTTGCTTATGATAATAGCTATCATTCTAGCATTTGGATGGCACCATTTGAGACTCTCTATTGGAGGAGGTGTAGGTCTCCTATAGGTTGGTTTGAAGTTGGTGAGGTTGCTTTGATAGGGCCCAAGTTGGTGCATGAGGCTATGGAAAAGGTTCAACTTATTTGTGAGAGGTTGAAAATGGCTCAAAGTTGATAAAAGTCTTATTCTGATGTTAGAAGAAGAGAACTGGAATTTGATGTTGATGATTGGTTCTACTTGAAAATTTCACCCATGAAGGGTGTAAATGAGATTTTGAAAGAAGGGGAAACTTAGTCCCCGATATGTGGCCAATATGAGATTTTGAGGCATATTGGCAAAGTTGCTTATGAACATGACTAGCATAATGATTTAGCATCGGTACATCCGGTATTCCATGTCCCTTTGTTGAAGAAATATGTTGGAGATCCGACGTCCATTGTACCTTTGGAAGGTTTGAGAGTTAAAAAGAATCTTCTTAAGAAACGGTTCCGATTGAGATTTTTGACCGGCAAATCTGGAAGTTGAGAAATAAGGAAGTTGCTTCTGTGAAAGTTCTTTGGAGGAATCAATTAGTTGAGGGTTCTACTTGGGAGGCCGAAGCTGATATGATGTCCTAGTATCCTCATCTCTTTACCTCTGCTCCTACTCTATCTTGAGGTATTAGTCCCTCATGGTTCATTCTTTTGGATTCATGCATTTTAGTCATTCTTATGTTTCCATATGCATGCATGTTCATGAAAACTTGATTTTGATGTTATGATCAAGCTGGGAGTGCTTTTCCATGTTTATGTGCATTTTGATGAAAATTGCATTCATGTTGGGTTGTTACTTTCTCTCCTACTCTATTCATGCTAGCTTGAGTCCCATTCGAGGAGGAATGTTCCCAAGAGAGAGATACAATAACACCTCAGAATTTGGAAAAGGAAAGAAGGCCAAAGAGGGCTACTGGTTCGATTCCACAAGACCAGTCTATGGTTCTAGGAAGTTCTATGGGACATAGACCAATCTTGTAGGAAGTGGGAAAAATATTTTTTGAAAACAAGCACCAGTAACCCATTCTACGATTGACCAGGACGGTCAGTCGAATGGACTACGGACCGTAGAAAGGTTCCGTATAAAGGTCCCAAACTTAGTGAGATTTTGAGTTTAAAGTTGAGGTCTATGGATGGGGTTTACGGACCGTTGAAAGTTTTACTGTCCGTAGAAACAATTTGTAGGATTTGCCCTCGACTTTAGGCCCCAATAACTCGACCTACATAGACCAGTACGGTCCGTAGGTCACAACTATAGGGCTAACCGACAGTTATTTTAAAGGGTTGGTCTTTTCCTATATACCAAATTCCTATACTACATCATTTTTCCTATAAATAAGCCCATATAGATTATTTTAATCCTAGTCTACCCATTCCCAATTCATTGCTTAAAAAATCCCCAAATCCTCTCAAGCTTGTCTCTAAAGGATAGAGGAAGAAGAAGCTAGGGTTTTAAGTTCAAGCCTACTTTTCACCATTGATTCTAGGATTTGATGCTCTCCAATTGATTAGATTTTCATTCAATTCCTCTTGGATTCTATTTGTATGGATTAATTATTTTATTTTGACCATTTTATGATGATTTAAACTCAATCACATGTTTTCCATTCATTCCATATGAACCCATGCATTGATCATGATTTTGATTATGAACCCTAATGTACATGAATTTATGAAGAAGCTATGAAGCTATGAATGATGTTTTAATGAAATTAGGCATGATTTATGAAAAAAAAAGTTTTTGATCCAGGTTGCTATAAGATTGGCATCAATGAAGTTGTGAAAGTTTTTCTCACATTAATGGATTATGGTTTGGTGAAATTTTTTCTCACTCATGAATGATTCAAGGTTTAAGGAGCTATTCTTATGATATTTTTAGCTTGGATTAGTAACTAAATTGTGTTTTTCCATGCATGATGATATGTTCATGTTAATGACTATTCCGTTGGAATTTTTACGTAGCACTAAAAGGATATTGAGATGGATGCTCTCCCATTAGTAGAGGTCGGGTTTATAATAGAAATCTCCTTTTCCCTAACTATGTGCCCCTGTAGGTTGTCTTAAGTCACAGAGCTAATGGATCCACCTAGGCTAAAAGTTACGGTCATTTTCTTGGCAAGTAAGGACATCTCTTTTCCGTGTGGGTGCAATACACCAGATTCCATGTTATAGCTCACATGGTCTAAGTCAATTGATAGTAAATATCCCACAAAATGAATTAAGTTACTTTAAATTGTTTTATGAATCTTTCCTTATGATTTCTAGATGCATTGACCATGTTCAAGTTTATGATGTTTCTTTAAAAGGGATTTTCTATGTTTAGCTTGGTCATGCATTTCATATTTTCGATTATGTCCTCTTATGATCATGTTTCATGTGTTCATTGCATTTTGTACTGTAATGTACTAATGCATATTTCTGCCTATATTGTTTCACTAATGTAGGGCTTGACGACTCCTCTCCCTCCGTTCTTGGTTTGTAAGCACATAGATATTCGAAGACTTGGTGAGTCCTCATACTCTGAGGACGATGTATCCTTTTTTGCTTTCTTATGTCATTTACTTTCGGATGTTGTATTGTGTGTACGGGTTAAATCCTGAACCCTTCATTGATGTTGGACAAAGGCTTGTCAAAACTATGTTAGACTTCCACTATAAATGTCAAACTCTTTTCTTAATATGAAACTCTCTAGTTTTGTCTATTATTTTGTGTTGAATGTATGTCAAGTGGCTTGTGTTGGACCTCTCGGGGTCTTATACGCCATGTCACATCTAGGGTGTACTTTGGGTCGTGACAACAACTCACAAGCTAGGTGGAAAGGAAAACATATAGTCCACCTCACAAAATCACCCTAAAATCTCAAAATGACCAATTAATCGAGGGCTATGCTTGCCCTTCTTTTTTAACCGGATCACACCCTTCATGTGTAAACTCTGAGCCAAACATGATCGCAGTCCATAAACTATAGGGATCGAGCCCTCCTATATGTATAACTTTTCTATCGACTCTGAGCCGTCAATAGTCTACCATAAATCCTACGGACCTTGTCCATGGCATCACTAAGCAAGTTTGTATCTAATGAGTGCATCTCACCTGATCAAATCAACCAATCTGAGATCTACACCGCCTACCATACAACGCCTCAAATGGGGTCATCTGAATAGTGTCGTGATAACTGTTGTTGTAGGCAAACTTTTTTAAGGGAAAGTATTGATCCCAACAAGCACCAAAGTCAATCACACATGCTCGGAGGATGTCCTCAACACTTGAAACGTGTGCTCAGACTGCCTATCTGTCTAAGACTAAAAGGTTGTACTCATATCTAGTGAGTACCCAAATCGTGATGTATGGCCCTCGAGAAGTGAGATGTGAATATTGAACCCCGATCGAGGATAATAGAAAAAGTTACCCCATGTAGCCGAACTATCTGACTGATATATATTCAAGCTAACTTTACTGCTGTGTACTGGGATGAAATGGGTGGATTTGGTCAACTTGTCAACAACCACCCAAATAGAATCATAACCACCCTCGGTGGTAGGAAATCCCATAATAAAGTCCATGGTAGTACATTCCCATTTCCAAGTAGGCAGGGGCATCCTCTGTGACACCTCTCCAGGCTGCTAATGCTCACACTTGACATGTTGCCAAGTCAAACACCTAGACACAAACTGAGAAATATTCCTCTTCATGCCACACCACTAGTAATGTTGGCTCATATCGTGATACATCTTGGCTTCTCTCGGATGGATAAAATATTCAGAATAGTGAGCCTCCCCCGGGATCAATCTACCCAACTCGTCCACCTTGGGTACACAAATCATACCTCTGATCCTCAACACTATATCAGCATCAAGAACAACCTCCTTGGCTTCACCCCTCGATACCCTGTCTCAAATAAGGCATAATTTCTCATCATCAAACTTTCGCTCACGGATCTGCTCAACCAAAAAAGACCGGGCCTCAATAAAAGCGATCATACCACCACTCTCCTCTAAAATTTGCAACCGGAAAAGACTGATGGCTAGTCTCTGAACATCTTTAGCAAACTGTATCTCATTAATACTGAGAGCGGAAATATTCCCCATGCGAAGAGTCTTACTACTCAAAGCATCTGCTATAGCATTGTCCTTCCCTAGGCTACACTGCCTCAAGTTCAGGTCCCTCTAAGTGAAGATGTAATGAAGACTCCAATGATCGTTGAAGATCTTAGAATACACCCTATACAAGTCATGATGCCATAACTTAAGTATAAATATCATGGACGCCAACTCCAAATCATGAGTAGGGTAATTATTCTCATAGGTCTTCAACTGCCTAGAAGCATAGGCAATCACCTTCCCCTTCTACATTAAGACACTACCCCAACAAACTCTATAAGCATCACAATAAATTGTAAAGTCCACACCCTCCTCGGGTAGAGTCTACACAGAAGCCAAAGTTAATAAAGTTCAGATTTTGAAAGCTCTCCTCAATCTCATTGGAACAGAGAAAACCCACACTCTGTCGAGTCAATCTAGTCAACGGAGCTGAAATAGTAGAGGAACTCTGAACAAACCGTTGGTAATTGCCTGTTAATCCTACAAAATTTTGAATCTCGGTAGGAGAAGTAGGTCGCGTCCAGCCTCTAACTGCCTTAATCTTGGCCAAATCTTCTCTAATACCCTCATTGGATCTACAAAATTAAGCCAAAACTCATACTTTGAGAAATTGGCATACAACCTCTATTTCTTCAACCTCTGAAGTACAATCCTCAAGTGTCGAACATGGTCCTCCATTGTCATGGAGTACACCAAAATATCATAGATGAAGAAAATCAACAAACGAATCCAGATATGGTCAAAACACTCCGTTCATCAACTACATGAATGATGCATGGACGTTAGTCAACCCAAAGTACATTACTAGATACTCATAATGGCCTCACCAAGTCTGAAAGGTTGTCATACGGACATCTCATTCCCTAATCTCCCATTGATGGTACCCGAACCTAAAATAAATCTTAGAGAACGATGATACTCCCTAAAGTTGATCAAATTAGTCATTAATACGCGGAAGAGAATACTTGTCTTTTGCCATTACCTTGTTCAACTGCCTTTAGTTAATACACATCATCATGGTCCCATCCTTCTTATTCACAAACATCACTAGGGCACCCCCAAGGTGATACACTAGGGAGAATAAACACCTTACTCATCAAATCTTGCAATTGATCCTTCAACTTTGCTGGAGATATATGGTAGGGAGGAATAGAAATGGTCTTAGTTCCCTGCTCCAAATCAATAGAAAAGTAAATATCCCTACCAGGAGGAACACTTGGAAAATCAGAAGGTAACACATCTTGAAACTCTTGAACTACGGGAACAGGATCCATGGGTGGTGGCTCAACACCAATATAAACAGCCCAAAACCTTAATTTATCTACTCTCTCGAGCTAGATAGGTAGAATCAAGTTTAGAATTCACTCTCTCGAGCTGAACCCATATCAACCCAATAACTACAATCATTAATCGAAAGCCTTGATTCCAAAACCTCTTTCTCAAGCAAGCCAAGAACTCTAAGTTAGAATGGCATTTGCAACTACAATTCATAGATTAATACACAGCTATCGATTAAACCCACTTCAATTAAGCATTAAAATCAGTAAACAACAATATCCATAAGCTAATTAAGCCAATAATCACATGATCACACCCCAAGAATTGGGGTTTTAGCTACACATCATAAAAAGAGAAACAATTACCAACTATATTAGCCATGAGCTGGGTAATGTTTCCAAGTCTCTACAATGCTTCAAATTGAATTAATTTAAAACCCCAATTGCAATTCCTCAAAACGAAGTCTCAAAAGCTACAAAGTCTACAATGGAAACTCAATAACTCAGAGAAAACTAAAACTCTCAAAACTCTTCAGAATCAGAACTCCTCACTCTTCATTTTAAATTTCAATTTATAGTTGGCCAACTTTTGGCCTTAAGGGCCATTAGGCGAAGTAAGTCGGGCTCGCCAACCCAGTTAGCGATCCGCCCTTTGCTCCAGTTTATCACCGGTATGCCTTGGTTATTAGTCCTCAGGATTCTGTGACTTTAGGCGATCGAGGTTGATGTCGTCGAGTCGTTCAGTGGTCCGCCGAATGTCCACTTATGTCGCCAAGTAGGTTCTTCCCCAGGACTGGCATGCTGGAACTTTAGGCGAGCTAGAGAGCCACTCGGCGATTCACCAAGTGGTCTTGGCAATCACCGGGATTGCCCTCCGTCAACTTCTTCAGCTTTTTCGCTCTTTTTTGCCCGGTAATGTCCTTGCCTTGCTTCTTAGCCTTCATTGCTGCAAATCAACACTTTAACATCAGTTTAGAGCATAAATTAGGCATTTGAGGACACTTAAACAATGTAAACAAAGCCCTAAATGAGTCAAAATCTCGGACTCATCAACACCCCCAACTTAAAATTTTGCTTGTCCTCAAGTAAAACTCAAGATCAATCAGCTCAACAAGGATGTCTACAAAAAGTGCTGCTTAAGACTCAACACAAATGCACACAAAAGGTTCAAACTATACATACAATGCTCAATTATGCACTCAAAGTTTCAAATTGTGACTTACCATTATCAAGTATACTCAAGCTCACAGTGCTTGCCTCAAATGCAAGTTCAAGCTCAACAAAAATATTCAAATGCCCTCACAACAAACATGATTCCATACTCACACAAAATTTTTCAACAATTTAATATCCCAGAATCACATACCACTCTCACACTCACAAAGATGAACACATGCATGACTCTACCCATAGTCTTGCCCTTACTTTCCAATCAATATTCATTTCAGCTCACTCAAGATCACAAAGGTCTTTTTAAGGCTTGTAATGGCGCTGAGTGTAAAGGTATAGCATTTTGGTTTAGTGGCTTTTACCTTCATGAAGTATGGCCTGAAAATCACTTTTTTTCTCCTTCTCTTTCACATTCAAACATGTTCACAATCCACCCCATTATTCAACTAAGCATGACTTATTGGATACCCCATTTCTTTTGCTTCTTTCACACACTTTATTTCACAAACTTTTCTCTTTTACAGTCTTTTTCCATTTTCACCTTTTTCTTTTCTTTCTCTATTTATTTTACATGGAGGGGTTCCATCTTTTTCAAAACAATCCATCAAAGGGGAATTTTTCACACTTCTTGACCTTCCTCCTTTTTCACCACACCCCCAACCTAAGTTGGTTATTCAAACAAACCAATACTTTGTAAAAGTTATAGGTGATGGGAGAAAGAGGTCAAAGTTTACAAGTTTCTTCCAAAGAAGAGGATAGGCTCAAAAGGTTCCAAGCAAGGTTCACACTTCTCACAAGGTGGCCACAAAGAGGTATATTATCAATTTGGTTCACTCTTCAAAACTTTTTCCTAAGATCATTTCAATCGCTTGCTTCAATCAATCAATCGGACCAACGGGGAAAATTCTAGGTGTCATCAAGCACAATATTCAAGACGACCTCATCACACAAGGCATTTGATACAATTATCAAATAGGACTCCACACTTTCTAGCTAGCGTGCAATGTTCATCGCAAGAGACTTAATCGACAATTGGCTAGTCACAACGAGATGCTAAAAGTTCACATATTGCCTATGTAACTCAGTTTGCCTCATCGTAGCCACACATTCATGTCGTTCAATTAAGAGCACTATTCAAGTCATCGGTATTGACCACAACTGACACTCAATTTTGCAAGAGAACAACCACAATCACACACAAAAGAGATGACTAATTTTTTTTTAAAAAAAATCGGTTCAAAACCATTCTCATATTAAAATAGTGGAACACAATGCATCAACAACCACGATATATATAAACACCAATAAGCTCCAATATCCACAAAACCAAAACCAAAAACAGCCCAATAGTGGTAGGTATGGAAATACCTCACCCGCCAACAAAAATAAGCAGTTGTCCACAAATGCAAATAAAATAGAAACAATATAAAAGTAAAAGAGAAGGAGGCAAAAATTCATCCAGCCAGGCTAAGCCTGGGGTGAAGTCTGCATATCGGCAACTCCCTCTGTCTGGGCATCAGTGCCCGGTATGTCATCATATTTGGCTCCACTAGAGCCCACCATAGAAGTATCCTGGAATGAAGCCTGCCTAGCTGTCTCGAACATGGAACCCTCCAAGTCTGCCAAATACTCATACACAGTCTCCTCTCAAACACCGAGCTGCTCCTCATCTGTCTCTGCCTCGGACTCAGCGTCAGCATCATCTCCGGTCGTAGTAGCCGAAGGAATCTCAGAACTGGCCGGAACATCAACACTTGGCATCTCAGGAATCTCCACAGTACCAAAGGACATGCATAAATCAGTGGACTTCTGCTCGTCCACATCTCTACGCAGCCCAACAATATTGGCCTTCAAGGCCGTCACAACATCTGTATCACCATGGCTCTTCTCACACTCCACAACTCTCACAGCAAAGGCATCCAGTGCCAACTTGTGTCCCTCAATCTGAACTCTATACTCCCTTATCTCAGCCTGTATTGGGGCCAAGGCACCAGCAATCGCCTGCTCTATTATCCCAGGCACGACGACCTCTACCCGGGAGGCACGTACATCAGCAGATTGGGCCAGATGGCCCATCTTATAGAGCATGTCCTGGGTGATAGGGGGTCGGGAGGTAGTAACAACACAACTAGTGGGAGGGGGTGCAACGGATATACTGGAAGTCTCAGAAATAGAAGGGCCAGATGTACCTAAGGGCCCACTGGCCTGAGGAGGCATGATTGCCTCAGTTGGCAACATATCCACCGTCGACCTCCGGGGATGTATCCACTGGTGCTGCCCTCCTCCTGTCAGCCTAATCCCGCATGTACTCAGCCTCAATACGCCAGATGTTAGTAGAAGAGGTGGGTGTCACCTCCACATTCGTCTTCTCATCTCCAGGACACGGGCCTATCTGCACAACTCAGTGATCAGCACCAGAAATGGGAGTGAGGTCTTGCTCTGTTTAGCCCTCATGGCCATCATTTTCTCGATCAGCAGCCCCAAATTCAGCTCCTGGCAGTCTATGATCGACCCTAGACAGGTAGCCTTCAGGTGTCGGAGGATGGACTCATTATGGGATGGCATGATGGTGCTACTGATGAACCTGAACCAGTATCGGGCAGCAACATTCAGGTCTTTCTTTTCTTTAGATGCACCTGGCTCAATCCACCTTGGGGTGACATGGAGAGAAGGGGTGCCAGCCAACCCTTAAGGTCCGTCAAGGTCTTCTTCTTGACCAGATCGATGTAATCATGCATGGTATCCAACGAACACCCCAGTACAACATTTATGTCTAAGCATCAGAATTTGACCTTTTTCCCTCTAACAACCACGAAGTCCACCGGCTTGAACATGCTAGCCTTCTTCTTCCCTTTAGGGTCTAGCTCTCTGTACGCTACATAGAACTCCTAGACCCAAGTTGGAATGTAGGGGCCTCGGGGTTTGGTGAAAACCTCAAACTTCTGGAACTTGAGAGTTCTCCACATATCTGGATATCTGTCCACCACACCGTCGGTAGACAATCTCTTTTCCTCCAAAATGGTCCTCGAACCATCGGCCCTTAGTCGATTCAGTGACCGAGAAAGAGGACCCTGAACAGGTGGTGCCTGTACCACTGTCTGTGCTGGAGCTGGAGGGGTAGGCATCGGAGGCTCCGGGATCCTAGATGGATCATGCATAGCTTTGGAGCAAAGCTCCGCTCTCTGGGCCTGTAATAACTGATCATCTTCCGGCTCGGAGATAGAATCCAGAGAACTATCCACAGAACCACCCTCACTATCAGATGTGGTGAGGTGGGTGTCATAGATCCCCTCACTGTCGGAGCTCGGCTCCATATCTGTCAGCTGAACTTGGCCTTTTCCCTTTCCCTTTCCCTTTCGCCCTCTTGGAGGAAGTTTAGTTGTTGGGGCCCGTGAGGCAGCAGCCTCCTCATTTATCACAATACCACGTGCCCGCTTTTGGGGCGGTTGATTCCTACCAGCTACTTTGGGTCTAGCCATTCCTACAAAATAATGTGAAAAACGTTAGATGAAATTGTAGGAAAATAGTTGCAGGAAGACTCGCCGAATCGGTCGGCGAGTCGCCGAACCACTTTGGCGAGTCAGGTCGGGCTCGCTGAAAGTTCCAGAACAAAAATGCTCAAAAATCAAAGCTGGTCGGTGATATCCAGGGCCATTCGGTGGATCTCCGACACCAATTGGTGAGCTAGAAGTAGCTTGCCGAAAGTTACAGAACAATTATGCCAATTAGGGGTGCAGAAGGGCGATCAAAAGGGACTTTCGGCAAGCACAGGCTTATCGCCGAAAGTTATAAAACTTAAAGCATCAAAAGAGCGAAATAAAAGGTGATCAAAGGGGACTTAGGCGAACCGCCGAACAACTCGGTGAGCTCGACCCAGCTCGCAGAGTAGTCCAACCTGCCAATTTTTCATCCCGACCTTCAAAATCTAGCACGCAACCCATGAAATAAAAATTAAACACTAACAACATGCAATTAACACAAGACCCATAGGACCTATACCCTCGGAGTACTCAGACTTCCCCCGATTTGGCAAAAATTAGCCAATTGATGTCCGTTGCCCTTAAGAATGACGTCAACCGCTCCATCGTTGGGCAAAATTTGACAATTAGCATAATTCGGGGTTACTCAGACTTCACCCCGCTAGACCCACAACATTTTCAACACAACCCAACAATTTAATCAGTTAACAACACGGGAATGAACCATGTACGACCAATTAATGATGATTTCAACTAAGAACAGATAACCCATCTATCACACGATAATCCAAACAATATTATACGCAGATATCCACCACAAAAGAATAATTGCATTTGATTTCAACCAACAATTTAGTTCGGGGTTTGGAAAACCAAACTTGTATGCCAAAATTTGAAAAGCAAGAAATCAATGAAATCCCCAAAATTCGCCCTGAGCAAAAGATCCCAAGAAAAACGAGAATCAAAGTGCGAGAATAGGAAAAATATAGTATCGGATGTGAGAGTGCGGAAGTTAAAATGTAGTAAAGTGCAGAGATTTTTGAAATTTAAATCGATTGGCCTTTTAAAACTCTTCAGTTCGCGCGCCAGTCGGTGAAGTAAGTCGAACTCGCCGACCCACTTGGCGATGCGCCGAGTGGTACTTCATCTCGCCGAGTTTTAAAGAACCTCTAGCAAGCCAGGTGGTTCCAACGGCGGTCCAAGTCGGGCTCGCCGACCTGTTTTGTGAGTCGCCGATTGGATTTTTGGCTCGCCTAGTTGCCATTTTCCCAAAATTTCAGCTTTTCAACCTGCACATTCAACACCCATTATTCAAACAACAGAAATAAAAGCATTAAACTTTGGGTTGCCTCCCAAGAAGTCCCTTATTTAACATCGTGGCACGAAGTGGATACGTTTTAAAGATTCATTTTTCGGGTTAGCCAAGGTATCACTTGGTAGACCCCTTTTTGGCCTTGGGTTCAAATAAGAGGAAATTTGACCTATTTGTGTTTCCAATTTCTTGATAGACACTGAGTGTGAGGTAACCGTCTGATTGAGTGTGGAGACGTCCTCTTTCATTTATTTTAAAACTTTGTCCGACCCTTCTACCTATTGAGAATGCGTCCAAGCATGTCTTTCGTATGGAAGTTCTCCGGATCAGCCCTTTGCTACTTAGGCTTTTGGCGTTCATGGGGTGGGACGTATCTTTTCTTGTCACCATCCCTTTCCTTCCAAGTAGCATTATAGTCACACCATTCTCTGTCACGGTCTCTCCATCCATCATCTCTATTCCAATCCGGATTTCCACCCGACCTTGGATAGCTCGGATGAAAACCTCCTCCTTGATTTGCAAGGAAGTTCACTTCCTCATTATATAGCACCTCAAAGTATGCTTCATCGAGGTTTGATCCACTAATACCAACACCATTTACACTTCAACCCACTACCCATCACATTCTTTGACAAGATATCCAGCTGGGTCATCATTTTGGCCATATTTTGGTCTCTCTCTTGATCCTTCTCGGTCTGCTCATTTGTCATTCTAAAGGTGAGAGGAGACACTTGGTCCTCACGAGTGTACCATGCTCTGTTAATCTTGGTCATGCCATCGAGGATTTGAGATGCTATCTCATAAGGTTGTTGCATTATACCCCTTGGAACAAGTTGATCAGCAACTCCTTTGTTCATCGAGTCAAGACTCCTATAGAAGTGTTGTAACAACACGTTGTTTGGAAGTCCATGAGTTGTACATTGAAGTACCAGCTTCTAAAATCTCAGCCACGTCTCGTGGATTGGTTCACCTTCCAAGCGTTTGAAACCTTGAATACTATCTCTTAATGTCATCATCTTTGACGGGGAAAAAAACCTTACAAAGAATGCAGCGGTAAAAGTTCATCCCAAGTAGTGATGGAGTTCCTCGGTAGATCAGCTAACCACTTGGTAGCTTCTCCCATCAAAGAGTATGGGAACAACCGGAGACGGGCTGATTCTTGTGAGATGTTCTTGAACGAGAACGGACCACATACGTCCACAAAATTCCGAATATGCTCATGGGGATCCTCATGGGCCAGCCCTCCATATATTCCTTTCATTTGCAAGAGCTGTAGCATTGTCCTAGTGACATGGAAGACCGTATTCCCTTCAACAGGAGGTAGATGTATGGCACCAACACCACCCAATTGGATCGGGTCATTAACATCATTCAGATTCTTGATATCATCTTGGTGGCTAATTTGGCTACCATTACTCCCGTTCACGCTCATTTCTTCTTCTGTTGAAACACAAACACAACCAACAAAGTAAGTCGATTCAACTACAAGACAAAAAGATCACAATTCAAACTTCAGCAAGAGAATTCTAAACACCACTCCCCGGCAGCAGCACTATTTTTGATAAACGCTCAACTACACCTCATCCAATACTAGGTGTAGGCGATCATAATCTAGTATAAAGCCAAACGAAGAGTTGAAGTCGAACCCACAGGGAGTGGTACAAGTTCAAATTCAGTTACGAAGTTACAAGTGTAATCTAATAGGTGGTATGAATAGAAATTATCGCAAACAATTAGCTAAATCAAAAGGGTGACAACAAATGTCAGATCGGGGAATTGGTTTGTCAATTAGTAACTAAAATAAATATGAAAATAGGGGAATCAAAAATGTAGAGAGGAATTCTCGGGATGTGATTGATTATAGGCTAATTTTGCTATATGGGTAATTGAAATTTACTAACGATTGCTAAATCTCAGTAGGTAGGCTAGACTATAGATGCAATAGCTTTCTCTCGAACAACTATTACGATTCAAGTGAGTTCTCTCGAACCTCGACAAGCTTAACAATATAAACAGCCCAAAACCATAATTTATCTACTCTCTCGAGCCTGATAGGAAGAATCGAGTTTAGGATTCACTCTCTCGAGTTGAACCCACATCAACCCAATAACTACAATCATTACTCGAAAGCCTTGATTCCAAAACCTTTTTCTCAAGCAAGCCAAGAACTCTAAGTTAGAATTCCATTTACAACTACAATTCATAGATTAATACACAGCTATCGATTAAACCCACTTCAATTAAGCATTAAAATCAGTAAACAACAATACCCATAAGCTAATTAAGCCAATAATCACGTGATCACAACCCAATAATTGGGGTTTTAGCTACACATCATAAAAAGAGAGAAACAATTACCAACTATATTAGCCATGAGCTGGGTAATAGTTTCCAAGTCTCTACAATGCTTCAAATTGAATTAATTCAAAAACCCAATTGCAATTCCTCAAAACTAAGTCTCAAAATCTTCAAAGTCTACAATGGAAATTCAAAAACTCAGAGAAAACTAAAACTCTCAAAACTTTTCAGAATCAGAACTCCTCACTCTTCATTTTAAATTTCAATTTATAGTTGCCCAACTTTTGTCCTTAAGGTCCATTAGGCGAAGTAAGTCGGGCTCGCCAACCCAGTTGGTGATCCGCCCTTTGCTCCAGTTCATCGCTGGTTTGACTTGGCTATTAGTCCTAAGGGTTCTGTGACTTTGGGCGATCGAGGTTGATGTCGCTGAGTCGTTCGGCGGTCCGCCGAATGTCCACTTCTTTCGCCAAGTAGTTTCTTCCCCAGGGCTGGCACACTGGAACTTTAGGCGAGCTAGAGAGCTACTCGGTGATTCGCCAAGTGGTGTTGGCGATCAGCAGGATTGCCTTCCTTCAACCTCTTCAGCTTTTTCGCTCATTTTTGCCCAGTAATGTCTTTGCCTTGATCCTTAGCCTTCATTGCTGTAAATCAATACTTTAACATCAGTTTAGAGCATAAATTAGGCATTTCAGGACACTTAAACTATGAACACAAATCTCTGTGTGAGTCGAAATCTCGGACTCATCAAAGGCTAAGTAGGAAAAACACCCTCTCTCCACCAATCTCTAACACGGATGAAAGAGATAACATTTCTAGGTAAAAACCACTAGCACCCTTCTACTCAACCCTCGAAATAGCTAGAATCGCTAAGGTCAGAGTTTTAGCATTACAATCAATAATGGCATGATAAGAGTAAAGACAATCCATACCTAAGTTACCACTAAAGTCAACCATCCATGAAATGATCAAGTCTACCCAAATGTCATACCCTGCAAGAGAAACAGAATGGGATCGATACACTCGATCCACCAGTAAGTTATGACCCATAGATGTTGAAACATGAATAGTTACATGCATTCTATCACACATAATATCAAACTCTCAGGCCCCGAGGCTACACCTAGACGTAACACGGGACCTAGGATCACGAGTGACCCCAAGCTAACCCTAAGTGACATATCACAAGCATATTGAATAGATAATAAAGATAAAGGGAAGCATAACTAATAACTGAGTCAAAACTAAGGGCTCCAAATGAGAATGAATTTAAACATGTTAAGGGGAAACAACCCCAAACAAAACTAACTCTAAATATACTGAAAAGAATGAAAGTAAACTAACTAAAACAAACATAATGAAATGTCCTCGAACTATGAGGAATCACCACTGAAGCTGCTGAGTATAAGTTGATAGTCAAACTAAGCATGAAGTGAATACTGAGTGCCTCAATCTACATCATAAAATGATATAACGCAAAGTATACGTCAGTACTTGGAATGTACTGAGCATGCATGATATAGATACTAAGCTGAACAATGATATAACTGAGCAATATAATAATGAATATAGAAATAGACTGTACTGAAGTGTAACTGAAATCTAAGCTAAATGCAATGACCAAGTACTAATCATGTAGCTAATATGATGAACTGAATACTGAAGTGAATGTTGATAACATGGTCAATGCAATAAGAGTAAAAGTGTGGGAGCTACTATTAACCGACATAAACCACATGAGCCAGACATGGAGTCCGATACATACGCCCCATCAAGAGGACCCAATATACCTTGCTAGGGGTATAAAGGCATGGTTGTGGCATGATCACTAAAAATTCATGCCCAACAAAGGGGACTTCTGAACCTATATTGGCACGTAGTTCTGGAACTTTGAGGGTACGCTGAACCCTCGTCCAACATAGTGCTAAGTCTACTCCCAACTGAATGAAAAGCTAAAATGCACTAAAATACTAAGTGGCTTAAAATGCTGACATGCTATTTTGGGAATGCACATAAATATACTGAAAGTTATGGCATTCAATTTCTAAAGCATGATTTTATGACTGATCTATCTAGCAAGTATAATTCATGAGTACTGATGATTGATACAAGCTAGGGTTCTGAATTCTATACATGGAACTATGCAAATTTTTCCCAAAAATATGTTATTTAGATTACGGAAACTATAGAAGCTAAAACACAATGAATCTCCAAGGTTTTAGAAACCCTAGGTCTAAACAAGTTATGAGGAATCGAAGAACTGACTGAATTTTAGGGAGCTAATGGGTGGAAGGAACCCACTAGTGAAATCCCACAAACCTGGTGACTAAATCTACAGAGAAATCTCTTTAGATTTCAGGGCAGAACTTCAAGAAGACCTCTGCTTGTTCTTAGGAGAAACTGTCACCTCTTTTCTCTTCTTTTTATTCTAAGTTGGATGATTTTAGGAGAATGAGGGTTCTAGGTTGTTTCTGGCTTGATTATTTGGCTTAGACTGAGTAAAACGACGTAGTTTAGGCATCAAATGGTGTGGTTTAAGTGCCCAATTCATAGGGAAAAAGACCAAAAGCCCCTTTAAAATTAACTTCCGACCCCATCGACAGTTGGTCCCGCGATCTATAGGTCCAACTACGGACCATCCTAGTCAACTGTCGATGGGTTCAGGAACTTGTTTTTTTGGCCTTTGGATGATGGGACCCATGTACGGTCTGTGGGTTGACCTACAGTCTGTACATCGCCACTGTAAGTACCACATTTTGCCCTCAAAATTATACTAAGTTTGGGACTAACCTACAAGACCTACCTACGGCTCGTACATTGAACGATGGACCTTCCTGGTGAACTGTAACAAGTTACTAGGACCTTGACAGTTGGGACAAATCAAGGTTGCCACCTATGGCCCCCACCTACGGTCTGTTGGTCAAGCGACGGACCGTCGGTGGCTCTGTCTGTGCTGGCACTGAATTCTCTAAAAACTTGAAATTTCCATCTTTTCTAATTTGAAGTGTTACAATATCTCCCTCTTGGGAACATTCTTCCTCGAATGAAGTCTAAACAAGTTAAGTTTGTAAGAAATAGCTGAAATCCCTACCAATTGAGTACTAGAAACTGATATCTAACTGAACTGAGTTCCATGAATCATGCAAACATGCTGAAATGCAATGATAACTGAGGGAACGGGATACTGAGACTGAATTTACACAAGATTAACTCAAAGACTGGAGAGATACAATTACCTCAAACTAAAACTGAATCGGAAGGAAAGAGATGAGGATACTTGGCCATCATGGATGCTTTTGCTTCCCAAGTGTCTCCCTCTACGGACTGACTCCTCCACAAAACCTTTATTGAAACGACTTCTTTATTTCTCAACCTACGAACCTGACGGTCAAAAATTTCAAGTGGAATATCCTCATAGGTGAGGCTATCTTTCACAACCACATTCTCTAAAGGTACTATCGATCTTGGATCACCCACACAATTCTTCAACAAGGAAATGTGAAAGACTGGATAAACCGCTGCTAGTTTTGTTGGCAGGTCTAACTCACAAGCCACATTACCAAAACTTTTCAGGATTTTGTAAAGACCTACATACCTGGGACTGAGCTTCCCTTTCTTTCCAAATCTCATCACCCCTTTCATGGGTGATAATTTTAGGAAAACCCAATCCTCGATTTCAAACTCTACGTCCCTTCACCTCACTTCTGCATAGGACTTCTGACGACTATGAGTTGTCTTTAGTCTATCTCTGGTGAGCTAAGCTTTCTCCATAGCCTCATAAACTGAATTTGGCCCAATCAAGGTTGCTTCACCTACTTCGAACAAACAAATCGGAGACCTGCATCTACGCCCATGTAGTGCCTCATAAGGGGCCATCTGAATACTCAAATGGAAGCTATTATTATAAGCAAACTCTATGAGAGATAGGTGATCATTCCAATTACCCTTGAAATCAATCATGCAAGTTCTCAACATGTCCTCTAAGGTCTAAAAAGTACGCTTTGCCTTACCATCCATCTATGGATGAAATTATGTACTGAGATTTACATGAGTACCAAGACCTTTCTGAAATGACTTCTAGAAATGAGAGGTAAACTGAGGACCTCTGTCTGAGATGATAGATAAAGGAACCCCATACAACCTGACTATCTCATTGGTGTAGATTTTAGCGTAATCCTCTGCTAAATATGTAGTCTTGACAGCCAGAAAGTGAGCTGACTTAGTGACTCTGTCCACTATCACCCAACGGGAGTCATGTCGTCTGCGAGTACGAGGTAAACCTGTAATGAAGTCCATGTTTATCGCTTCCCAATTCAATGTAGGAATGCTAATCTCCTGAGTCACACCTCTTGGTTTCTGATGTTCTACTTTAACCTGTTGACAGTTAGGACACGGCCACAAAATCTGTGATTTCTCTCTTTATGGTGTTCCACCAAAAGACTTCCTGTAGATCACGGTACATCTTAGTGGTAACCGGATGAATAAAATACATAGAACTATGGGCTTCTGTAAGGATTTGCTTCCTCAACTCACCCACATCAAGAACACATAAGCGACACTGGTAATGAAGTACACCATCTCCCCCTTAGGAGAAAACCTCAACTCTTTGCTGATGAACTACACATTTCAACTGAAGTAATATAGGATCGCTTTCATGTTTTTCCTTAACTTCCGCTACCAATGAAGATTCTGATCCATTCTGAACTATCACACCACCATCTGACGTGTCCATAAGGCAAACTCCTAAGCGAGTAAGCCGGTGAACATCTTTGGCTAATTCTTTCTTCTCTTCCTCAACATGTCCTACACTACCCATGGATAGTCTGCTGAGGGCGTCAGCTACTACATTATCCTTACCCGGATGGTAGAGCATATTCATGTCATAGTCTTTGAGAAATTCAAGCCTTCTCCTCTAACTAAGATTCAGCTCTTTCTGGGTGAACACATACTGGAGGCTCTTATGATCTGTGAACACATAAACATGAACACCATATAAGTAGTGTCTCCAAATCTTTAGGAAAAACACTACGGCTGCAAGCTCGAGGTCATGAGTCAAGTAGTTTTTCTCATGGACCTTAAGCTGTCTAGAAGCATAAGCTATGACCTTACCTCACTGCATCAACACACAACCTAGGCCAACCCTGGATGCATCACAATAAACCAAATAATCGTCTGATCCATCTAGTATAGTCAATACATAAGATGTAGTCAACCTGCTCTTCAGTTCTGAGAAGCTTTTCTCATACTCATCTGACCACTGAAACTTGACCTTTTTCTGAGTCAACTTGGTCAATGGGGAAGTTATGGCTGAAAATCCTTCAACAAATCTGCTGTAGTAATTGGCCAAACTCAAGAAACTTCTGATATCAGTCGGAGAGGTGGGTCTGGGCCAATGCTGTACTGCCTCAATTTTCTGATAATCCACTCAAATCCCTTTGTTGGATACCACATGACCAAGGAAAGCGACAGACTATAACAAAAATTCACATTTGCTGAACTTTGCAAATAGCTGGCCATATTTGAGGGTTTGCAGAACAACTCTCAGATGAGTCGCATGCTCTTCCTCACTCTGAGAATAAATGAGAATATCATCAATAAAGATGATGACGAACAAGTCTAAATACTGTTTGAACACCCTATTCATTAAGTCTACGAAAGTTGCAAGAGCATTTGTTAGAACAAAAGACATACTTACAAATTCATAGTGACCATACCGAGTCCTAAAGGTTGTCTTCGGGATGTCACTATCTCTGACTATGAGCTGATGATAGCCAGATCTGAGGTCGATCATAGAAAAAGCAACTAACACCCTGAAGTTGGTTGAACAAGTCATCAATCGTGGGGATGGGATATTTAATTTTGATTGTGACTTTGTTCAACTAATGGTAGTCAATGCACATTTTGAGAGAAGCGTCTTTCTTCTTCACGAACAACACTGGAGCACCCCATGGAGAGATATTGGGTCTAATAAATCCCTTATCTAGAAGGTCTTTCAACTGTTCTTTCAATTCCTCCTCACAAAATGGCTACAGCTAAGCTAAAGGTATTGAAAGAACAGTTGAAAGACCTTCTAGATAAGGGCTTTATTAGACCCAGTATCTCTCGGAGTTGAAACTCATTTATGACTTGGACTAACTCAAGAGTTGGGGTCTCGGAGTTTCAGTCCTTAACCCGAACAATATGATAGATATACCCTTTTGAAATCCTTTTCCTGGCCTTAAGGTAAGAGATAAATCAAACTATATGCACTGAGTTACTACCCTTCCACTCTAAGACTGGCTCATTTGGAAACTGAAATTGAACAATCCAAGTTCTACAATCGACTGAGGCATAACAGGAATGTAACCAATCCATGCCTATAATGATATCAAAATCTATCATTTCTAACTCTACCAGGTCTGCTGAGGTGATTTTTTGGAAACTGTGATAGCGCAATTTCTGTATACCCGTCTAGCTATAACTGGGTCACAAACTAGAGTAGAGACTGAGAAGGGTTCTGAGAGAGTTTCTGGACTGACACCGAAGTTAACCTCAATAGAAGGAGTTACAAAAAAAGTGTAGCCCCTGGATCTAATAAACATCTAAATGGAATACTTGCAACCTACCAGTGACCACATTAGGAGAATATTCTTAGTTTTGGTGAGCCTGAAGAGAATACAACCTGTTGTGGCACTGATCACCACCTGTACCAGACGAGGCACCCTACTGAGTGGGGCGACCTGATGGCGCTACTGAAGTTGTAGACTAAGCCCTGTAATGTTACCTCTTTGTCCTTTCCTGGAAAAAGGGAAATCCTTCAACCTATGACTAAACTGACCACACCCAAAACACACATCTCTACCAGCAAGACACTCGCTCGAATGGTTCTTACCACACTTTGGACAAGATGGAAAAGTCCGGTTACCTGAAGCACTCCCCTGAGACTTAGAGCATGATGCCCTCCCTTAATGATCCTGTCGAAACCTGGGGGATGGAGTGCTAGCTGATGAAGGCGCTGGGGCTATTGACCTATTCTGAAACTGTGAGCGATTTCCACCACCCGACCTATGCTAAGAGTATTCATAGTTGCATGTTCTAGCATTTTTGTTATCCTTAGCCATTTCCCTGAGCTTATCTCCCTCAACCTGCTGAGCATGGGTCATTAGTCTGGAGATATCCATATCCCTTAATAGCATAGCATTCATGCACTCGGTCTTCACCAGATCGGATACCCCAAATAAGAACTTACTCATTTGTGCTCTCGGATCGGCAACCATATATGGAGCATACCTGGAGAGCTGAGTGAACTTTAGCCCGTATTATTGGACTGACACCGAACCCTACCTCAAATTCATAAACTACTGAGCCTTAGCCTCCCTCAACTCTCTAGGGAAGAACCTGTCCAAAAAAGCTCCAATAAGACAATCCAACATCACAGGAGCTGCATCCACACCCCTGTTGTCTTTCCATTGCGTGAACCAGATATGAGACACATATGTAAGCTGATAGGATGCCAGCTCAACACTATTAGTACCTGTCACTTGCATTATCTTAAGAATCTTCTTGACCTCATCAATGAAGTTCTTTAGGTCCTCACCAACCTTCGACCCTAGAAACTTTAGCAGATTCATACAAACAAAGTCTCGAACCCTAGTTGCAACTAATCCACCAGAAGTGTTTGCAGGAATTGGGGCCTGCTAATTATTCTGGTTGGTTACGGTCTGAGCCAAAAGCTGGATCATATTATGGAACTTTGCATTCATAACCTCATGGTTCAGGACTGGAGGAATTACATTAGTGTTGCGTGTGTTATCATTCCATGTGTTAGCTCTACGAGGAGGCATTATCTGAAACGCATAACGATGGATTAGAAAGGAAAAGTTGAATCACACTTCACACATGATAGGAATAGAAAAAGAAGTAAAGTTTTCTTAGAACACCTAGCAGCCTCCCTCTCATAGGTGTGGCGCGCTTCACACTCATGAAAGAGACTCTACTTAGTGCGGTTTTCAGACACACTATGACTCTTGAACTTGATGCTCTGATACCAAGTTTGTAAAGCCCCGAGGTTACCCTTTAGACATAACACGGGACCTAGGATCACGAGTGACCCTAAGCTAACCCTGAGTCTGGCATATCACAAGCATACTGAATAGATAACAAAGATAAACAGAAGCATAACTAATAAATGAGTCAAAGCTAAGGGCTTCAAATGAGAATGAATCTAAACATGTCAAGGGGAAACAACCCCTAACCACTTAATACTGACTCTATGTCTGAAAGCCTCTACTACTGATGAGCTGCTGGGACAAGTCCCCAACTAACTATAAAAATACTAAAAAGATTGAAAGTAAACTAACTAAACCAAATATAATGAAATATACTCAAACTATGAGGACTCACCATTAAAGCTGCTGGGTATAAGCTGAGAGTCGAACTAAGCGTGTTCTGGATGCTGAGTGCTTGAACCTACATCATAAAATGATGTAGCGCAAAGTATGCGTCAGTACTTGGAATGTACAAAGCATGCAGGATATAGATACTAAGCTAAACAATGATATAACTAAGCAATATAATAATGAATATGTAAATAGACTCTACTGAAGTGTAACTGAAATCTGAGCTAAATGCAATGACCAAGTACTAATCATGTAGGTAATATGCTAAACTGAATACAGAAGTAAATGCTGATAACATGGTCAATGCAATAAAAGTAAGACTGTGGGAGATACTATTAACCAACATAAACTAGGTGAGCCTAACGTGGAGTCCGATGTATACGCCACATCGAGAGGACCCAATGTACCTTGCTAGGGGTATAAAGGCATGAGTGTGGTGTGATCACTAAAACCTGATGCCCAATAGAGGAGACTTCTGAACCTACATTGGCACGTAGTTCTGGGACTTTGAGGGTACGCTGAACCCTAGTCCAACTCGACACTAAGTCTACTCCTAACTGAATGAAAATCTAAAATGCAGTGAAATACTAAGTAGCTCAAAATGCTGACATGCTATCTGGGAATTCACATAAATATATTGAAAGTTATGGTATTCAATGTCTAAAGCATGATTTTATGACTGATTTGTCTAGCAAGTATAATTCATTAGTACTGATGATTAATACAAGCTAGGGTTCTGAATTCTATACATGGAACTATGCAAATTTTTCCATGAAACATATTGTTTAGATTATGGAAACTATAGCAGCAAAAACACAATGAATCTCCAAGATTTTAGAAACCCTAGGTCTAAACAAGCTATGAGGAATCGAAGAACTAAATGAATTCTAGGGACCTAATGGGTGGAAGTAACCCACTAGTGAAATCCCACATACCAGGTGACGAAATCTACGGAGAAATCCCTTTAGATTTCAGGGTGGAACTTGAAGAAGACCTCTGCTTGTTCTTGGTAGAAACTATCGCCTCTTTTCACTTCTTTTTGTTCTAAGTTAGATGATTTTAGGAGAATGAGGGTTCTAAGTTGTTTCTGGCTAGATTATTAGGCTTAGACGGAGTAAAACGACGTAGTTTAGGCATTAAATAATGTGGTTTATGTGCTCAACTCATAGAGAAAAAGACCAAAAACCCCTTTAAAATTAACTACCGACCCCGTCAACGGTTGGACCCATGGTCCATAGGTCCAACTACGGACCATCTTGGTCAACCATCTATGGGTTCAGGAACTTGTTTTCTAGGCGTTTGGACGATGAGACCCATGTATGGTCCATGGGCCGACCTACGGTCCGTACATGACCACTGTATGTCCCACATTTTGCCCTCACAATTACACTAAGTCTAGGACTTACCTACGAGACCTACCTACGGCTCTTACATTGAATGACAGACCTTCCTGGTGAACCGTAACAAGTTACTGGGACCTTGACAGTTCACAAAAATCTAGCTTGCCCCCTACGGTCCCCACCTACGATCTGTTGGTCAAGCCACGGACCGTCAGTGGCTCCGTCTGTGCTGGCAACAGATTCTCATAGAACTTAAAATTTCCATCTTTTCTAATCCGAGGTGTTACACAAACCCATCAACAAATTAGGTAGACACATAAGAGAACGTAGACCCCAGATCAAAAAAAACAAATGCAGATCGATAGCATATTGGGACGATACATGTAATAACTGCATCAAATGCCTCAACCTCGGGTCTCCTCAGGAAAGCCTAAAATTGGCCCCCTCTTCCACCTCCAGCTTGGGTAGTACCTCTATCCCCTCTCTATTAAGCTACAGTACTGCTACCAGAAGCCCAACCGCCTCTACCTGACTGAGTTTTGACTCTGCCTCTGCCTCTAGCCTATGGTGCCGGTGGTTTAGTTTTGACTAAAGAATTGGACTGGGTACTCCCAAACCCTTCTGTAAAGGACAATGTCACATTATGTGATCAATATCTCCACAACTAAATAAAAACCTATAACTTATGGACGAATGTGATGATCCTGAAGAAAGATTATAATTGCATCGCCCCATAGGTCATTGTTGTGAACCATACAAGCTCTAACCTGCACTATAAGAACTATAATTGCATCGCCCCATAGGTCATTGTTGTGAACTATACAAGCTCTAACCTGCACTATAAGAACTACAAGGTATATGGACACCCTTGGAATTTAGCATAGATGCATCAATTGGACCTCGACGCCGGAAAGAAAACTACCTCTATAGGATCTCTTGTCTCTAGATGAGGCACCTGAAAATTGAACTGATATACGGACCCTCTTGGGGACCCCAAACTATTTTCTCTCGCAATGGACTGGAATGAAGCCCCCTCTTGAAATGCCTTGAATATAGCCAATTTGATAGAGAAAGTCAGCCCCCTCACAAATCTACTGATCATCTCTATCTCATCCAGAATAATGGCCATAGTATGCCTAGACAACCTGAAAAAATGAGCCTCATACTCTGTAACTAATAAGTTGTCATGCCTTAAACTCTCGAACCTCAAGCAGCTTTCTCTCTCATGCTCCAACAGACAAAGTGGTCATGAAAGACAATGGTAAATATCTCCCAAGTCACTAGTAGAGATTCAACTGGAAAAGACCTTGAATAAACTCTCTACAACTCTCTCTCTAGCCCACGAACTTGAGTGTAACATACCAAACCCCATGTGAATCCACAAACCTAACAGTCTCTAGCAACACTCGGCATGTGGTCAGAAACTTATGAGCATCCTCACTCTTCCCACCTGAAATTATGGTGGTCCATCTTCTAGAATCTATCATACCTACGTAGCTTATCCTCTATCAGAAAAACCAAAAAGTGCACCTTGTCCCCTAACTGCTGGTGCAAGATCATTTCAAACCAGGAGACAAACTAATGGATGCCCCACCAGATCCTGAATAACTAGAGCTTGCTGCTGCTTTGGGATCTGATCCCCCACTCTAGTTTGAGAGCCCTATGGTATGTTGGTCACACTACCACCTTGATTTATGCTCTCAAGCACTTTCAACACACTTAATAAGGTATCCTGAAGCAAAGGTGTGGTTGCGTGCTCCGAAGGAAACTTGTCCTCTCTAACATCAATCTAAGGCTCTAGAGAGACCTTTCTAGCATGGTCCCCTGCTGGTGTCGCTCCACGAGCACGACCTATAGCTCGGGCTTTACCCCTACCCCTAGCTAGGGCCTCGACAACTACCTTGGGGAGTGTCTTCTCGCTACCACCAGTAATAGTACCTCTAGTCCTTGCCATCTATCAAAAGAACATTTGAAACTCAGTACTGACGAAGGTAAACACGCACGATGAGAGAGAATTAACAAAAGGAAGTTTCCTAAAAGTCTGCATAGCCGATCGAATATAAGAACAAACATTTCCATACCGATCCTCGAGACTCTACTTAGACTCGACTTGTATACATGTAAGACCAATGAACTTGGGGCTCTGATACCAATTTTCATGACCCAAAAATAGATACGATGACACTCGTCTTATCACACCAAGACAAGTAAGCCTAAAATCCAAATACTATGATAAAATGTGGAAGTAAAATAAAAATGGAAGTTTAACAACAAATAAAAATGTAAATAACAAAGTCAACTTAATTAAACCCTCAAACGTTGGTTGTCACATGCACAAGCCTCTAATGTATTACAATAGATTTGAAAGAAAACACAAGTCTCAAAAATGTTATCTCTAATGTAGAACAAGATCATAAATAGGAGAAATAAGTTTTGTTGAGATGACATTCAACTACCTCACAAATCTCAATAGGAAGCCTCGGACAAGAAGATAATAGAGAGTATCACAAAGATCGAGGCTCGTAACCTACACAAATGTAGAAGCAAGGGGTGTGTACAAAACAACACGGTACTCAGCAAGTAAGCCTCTAAATACAAAGTCAAGTAATATAGAATATGTATACTCCAACCACTCCAACCGAACCTCTACAACTACAACCTGCACAAAACCAACCCAACCTAACAATTCAGAATTTACATAGAACAGAGCTCAACAACACCACTCCAATAATTATAGATCCTCAACAACAAGTACAATATTCGTCATTCACAAGTTCCACTCAACAACAAGTACAATATTCATCATTCACAAGTTCCACATAAAGGCACTAACAAGTTCACAATGATAAATATATACAATACAAAGAAATGCAATGCCAAGTATGGTAATGCATATCTGACCTCATGATACACACTTGCTATCTCTCAGTCCAGAACCCATGGAGGACTTGTCAGTCTATGCATCCATAGCAGCGTATGACATGACCCTCAAATAAATATATTCATTGTGGCGTATGAAACAACCCTTGAATCAATATATATGTCGTGGTGTACGACACGACCCCCAAATCAATATAAACATCGTAGTGTGCAACATGTCCCTCGAAATGGTACATTTTTTTTATTTCTTATTATTCCTCAATTGGCATAATACTTGTCACAACCATGTCTCAGAACCAGTGCAAATAGCCATGTTCATACAAATAATATGGAGATGACCATTTTCATATCAATGCACAATTCACAACAACTCAATTGTGATACAACATCAATAATGAATTAATAAACCTTTCAAATTATTCTCAACACGTTACACATCAATAATTAATCAAGTGGCCTTTTATTACCCATTTTTCATCATTAGTATCATCCAAAATGAACAAGTCAACCCATCACCAATTCCTATTACTCCCCAACACATACAACAAGGAACTACGAGATTCTATACACTTAGCAAGGGTTAAAAAATCCATTTATCTCAAATAAGAAAATAATCAATGAAATATTTTAAAAATATATAATATTAATAATCACAATCTCGTAGACAGCCAAATCTATAATCAAGTTCCTGATCTTGATGCCGATTAACATGTCAACACTCATATTTTCCAAATTTCAAGTTTAGGGTTAAGTCTTAATTCTTCCAAATAACATGAAGTAAATGGTATTAATATAATACAATACACCTAATGTTTGATTAGATATAATAATATATCAAAACTTTAATGATAATATGATAACGAAAAATATAAATTCACCCAACTAATTTTACAGAATCAGTAACACACTTCAAAAACAATTTTGTAAAACTGAACCTATTTGCAATGTTTCATTCACTATGTATCATTCCTCCTATTATGAACCAATCATTGGCCCATCATTAACCGTTGATTACTAACCATTAATATTATTATCCATACCCTATATCACCAAACTAGCACCATAATTAGTCAATCAATTCAACCCCCCTAAATTGTTAATGTACTGCTATATTGAATGTATAACTCAAGACACTGAACTGATAGTTAAATCAAGAACCACCACTTCAATGTTAAGGATAATGATGTCGTGACTTCGTGCCCGTCAATTTCCTATGTGAAACTTGTGATTTTATTTATAACTTGTTAAACCCTTTCTACTTAAATTTATTTTGGTATATGTAACGACCCAATTTCTTGAGTCATGATAGTTTGGTATCAGAGCTCTCGTTTGACCAGCTTCATTGTTATGAGGGCAAATTCCTAGTAGAGTCCTATGAATTATTGTGGAGATGTTCGTATCCTATTTTCAGGAGGCTTTAGGGCATTCTTAGGAAATTTTGTTTTGACTCTTATCGTATGCTTTTCTTTGTTAAATGTAACAATTCGGATTTGGATAGAAGGAAAATACATTTTTGGGCCAGTTTCTATGTCTATGGGTCCCATTTACGGACCGTAGAAGCTCATACAGGATGTAGATGGAAATCGTAGGAATTGGGAAAAATTAATTTTTGAAATCAAGTCCTAGTACCCTTTTTACAGTTCACCAGGATTGTCCGTCATTTCATGTACAAGTCGTAGATAGGTCTCGTAGGTTAGCCCCAGACTTAGTGAAATTTTAAAGTTCAAAGTTGGTTCTTATGGATGGCATGTACGTGCCGTAGAAGACCTACAAACCGTACATGGTATACGTCAAAGAGGGCTTAATTTTAAGGTCCCAGTAACCTTTCTACGGGTGACCAGTACAGTTTGTAGAAGGACCTACGGACCGTAGGTCCAACCCTTAGGATTGAGTCAGAAATTATTTTAAGGGCATTTTAGTCTTTTCCATAATCAATTAATGCCTAACCCATGTCATTTTACCTTCCAACTTAAGACCTATATAACGTTTTAAGCCTTAATTAAATAATTTTCAACTCATTCTCCAAAATTCCCTAAAACTAACCAAAGTCATCCTCCCAAATTCTCTCAAGACTAAGGAAAAAGAAGAGGAACTAGGGTTCAACTACAAGTCTTTAATCCTCCAATATTTGTGGGTTTTTTCACATCAAGGTATGATAGTATTCACCTATGAAATCCTTTCCTCCATAGAGTTCCTAAATTCTCCAATTTTACAAGTTAGATTGTCCAATTCAATTTAGGGTTTTATTCATTCTTCATGGGTTCTTTTTAATTATGATCCAATTGATTGTTTTGTATCATTTGATGCATGAATTAAAGTAATTACATGTTTTTAAGTTGAATTCACATGAACTATTGCATGATTCATAATTTTTAGACTATGATCATATGATGAAGCTTATGAACTATGAAAGATAAATTTATGAAGATATGCGTGTTTCTTTATGAAATTTATAAATTATTTAAGGTTGTTTTGAGAGTAAAGCGTTAATGTTATTATCATTTTTGTGAAAGGATTTCTCACATACTACTCAAAACGTGATTGTGAAAGGGTTTTCTCACAAAAAAAATTCATAAGGTTGAAAGGTTTTCTCATCTAAGTTGAATCAAGATTAAGGAGTTATTCTAAATGAACTCTAGCTTGGATTGGTTACTAATTGTGCCTTTTCATGGATAATAAGATGAAGATGATTAATGACTAATCTATGAGATTTATACTTAGCACCGAGTGGACTAGCGGTGAATACCCATATCCCATAACTATGTGCCACCATAGATATGTCTTAGATATACATTATCTAGTGGATCGATGATTAGTCGGAAATTTTGACACATTAAGGGCTTGTTACTTCAAGAATTTGTGTCCTCAATGCCTATTTTGTGTTCATAACTGATGATAAATTGTTTATGTGCAGCCATGAAGGCTTAAGAACAAGGCAAGGACATTACATTGCAAAAAGAAGTGAAAAAGTTAGAAAAAATGAAGAAAAGAAAGGCTGGAGCTCGCAAAAGTCACTCGATGATTCGCCGAGTGAGAATCTAGCTCGCCAAAAGATCCAGTGAGTTTGGCTCATGAACTAAGCTAACTCAGCAAGCTCAGGTCCAAAACAGCGTGTCACCGAACTGATTCAGTGAGCTCGACTCAGCTCACCTAAATGAACAGAACAAATGGAGAAGGAAGTCAAGTCCAATCGGCGAGAAAAGGACCAAAGAGAGAGTTGCCGAATCCAAACGGCGACATCCATCAAATTCGCCAATTGAGAAGTTGAGAATTCTAAAGCTGAAGCAGTTAATTGGTGATGAAGCGTGCTCATCGGCAGATCGTCGAGTCATTCGGTGATCATGACTAATCTCACCGATTCGGCTGCACAGTAAAATTTTGGGAAGTTTTTGGAAACATATAAATTGGTTTTTGAAGAGAGAGAAGAACGACTTACACAGAGACAATTGATAAATTTTACATAGTTTTACAATACTGAATATTCTCCAAGAGATTTTGAGCTAAGATATTGGGTTTTTAGGTTTTTAGTCTTATTTTTGACATTGAGCATGAAGATTGTGACCTTCTGATGGATCCTTTTTTTGTTATCTATTTCTTGCTTTTTGTTATGCTTGGCTAAGCCCCCTTTCCTTAGGGGTATGATTATATAATTGAATACACAAATTAGCTTGTGGGTATTGTTAATAGCTTAATTTAATATTGTTTTGAAATGGGTTCAGTTATTTACTCATGTTTTCATTTATAAATTGAAGTTGCAAATTCAGTTTTAGCTTTAGCTCTCTATGCTTGCTTGTGAAAGTTGTTTAGGGTGGAGTATATGGTTGATAGTTCTATTGACTCTTGTCTTTACTACCTAGCTTGATAAAGTGGTTTAAATTAAGGAATTGGGTTGCTTCGCATCGTAAGCTTGTTGAGGTTCGAAAGAACTTACTTGAAACATAATAGCTGACTCAAAAATGGTTGTTATAGTTAAAATCCATCCTACCCATTGAGATTCAACGACTTCAAGCAATTATTCATTACCTATTATGTGAAATTAGTATTTGATTTCTCACACACTCCTTAGGTCCCCTCTCTACTTGTTCAAACCCCGCATTAATTGTCTTCATTAACAATTAGATGTCAAACTCTCTTGATATTTATAATTTAAATCTATTGATTTACATCATGTTACGTGTTATTTATTTCCATTCTAAAAGAAGTTAGAGCACATTCATACTTTGTATTTGAATTCTTTTCTGTACCATTCCTCATGGGATCGACCCCAACTCACCGTTGGATTTATACTTGTTAGGGACCGCCTACACTTTGAATCATAAGAAATGTAGTTGAGCATTATCAAAAATGGCACCGCTATCGGGGAGTGGTTTTTAGAATTCTTTTATTGAAGTATTTTTTTTAACTAATTTGGTTGTCGTAGAACTCTCTTATTAGTGTTTTTATTGTTTTCTCTCAATAGGTGAAGAAATGAGTGTGAATGGGAGCAATGCTTCTAGCCAAGAAGAATGACGACATTAGAGACTTGAACAATGTTAATGCGGATCAAATGGTAAGTTTCGGTGCTATTTGTTTGCCCTCAACTGTGGGTAATGCTATGTTTCATGTGACCGAAACTATGCTTCAGCTGTTCCAAATGAAAGGCTTCTTGGGGGACTTTCTCATGAGGACCCTTATGATCACATTCGGAATTTTTTGGATGTGTGTTGACCATTCTTCTTCAAGAATATTTCTCAAGAGTCAATCCGGCTTTATTTGTTTCCTTTTTCTCTAGTGGGGGAAGCAACGAAGTGGTTGGCCGAACTACCATGGGACTCTATTACTTCTTGGGAGGAGCTCACAGATGTGTTCTATGAAAGATTCTTTCCTCCCTCGAGGATGTTGAAGTCGAGGGACATCATTCAAAATTTAAAGCGGATTGCTGGTGAACCCATTCATGAAACTTGGTTGAGGTTTCAAAAGCTACTCCTCCAATGTCCTACTCATGGGTTGCCGCATAATGTTCTCTTGCAATATTTCTACCGGAGTCTTGACATCGTCAACAAGGGTGTCACCGATCAACTTATTCGGGGTGGAATTATGAGACAATCATTTTCCGTGGCGTCGACTTTTCTTGATGAGATGACCAAGATTAATCGAGCATGGCATACAAGGGAGGATCAAGTGCCTCCTCGCAATTTTGGGTTGACTAAAGAACAAATAGAAAAGAACCAAGAGCGTGATGAAAACATGGTCAAGATGATGACCCAAATGGACTTATTGACGAAACATGTCATGGGAGGTGGTTATAAGGCTGTGAATGCGGTTGGTGCTAGTAGTGGGATGAGCCCGGATGATACACAATTTTATGCCATGTATAATGAAGAGGTATAATTATTGTCAAACCAAGCGGTGGGTTCTCGTCCGAGCTATCCAAGGTCGGGCGGGAATCAAGGTTGGAACAAAAATCGTGATGCTGGTTGGAGAGATAGAGAATGAGATTGGCGTGATAGGGGTGAAAATTGGAGAGAAAGAGATGGTGATAGATATCATTATGTGCCTCCTCATGACCATCCAAAACCTAATGAACCAAATGTTGAGCCTGAAAGCTTTCGGACTGAGGATATGTTTGCCCGCATCCTAAACAAGGTAGAAGGATCGGATAAAGTGCTCAAGGAGATGAAGGCTGATTTCTTCTCTTTGAATCAAATGATGACCTCTCATTCGGTTTCTGTAAAACAACTTGAGGCTCAAATGGGTCAAATTTCTGCTCACTTGAATCCGAGACCAAAAGGGGGTCTTCCTAGTGATACCATGGCCAATCCGAAGAATGATAATGCGCAATGCATAGCCATCATGACCCAGAATGGTAAGGTTGTGGCAAGTGATGTGCCAAATGATAATAATGCAAGTTCAAGCAAAGGGAAAGCCATTGTTTTTGAAAGTGATGTACTTGTCGAAGAGTTGAACAATGAAGCCTCCAATGAGGTTGATGATGCACCAAAAAATATTGTTTCTGGTGAGGCTAAAAATTCAAATGTGGGGGTTGTCCCTCCGTCGGTACCTACAAAGCCACTGCCTAAAGTTACTCCACTGTTCCCTCAAAGATTGAAGAAGAGGGATGAAGACGTAAAGCTCCAAAAATTTATTTTTGTCTTCAAAACTCTTTCCATTAATCTTCCTTTGGTGGAGGTGTTGTTAGAAATGTCAGGTTATGCAAATTTTATGAAAGAGTTGGTCACTAAGAAGAGAAGTGTGGATTGCGAGACGATTGAAGTATCCTATAGTTGTAGTGCCATTATGTCAAGAAACATGGTTGTCAAGAAGGATGACCCGAGGGCATTCAATATCCCTTTCAATATAGGGATGTTTCAATTACTAAAGCATTGTGTGATTTGGGGGCGAGTATAAACTTTATGCCCTATGTTATTTTCAAGCAACTTGGGCTAGGTGAGCCTAAGTCAACAACTATGCGTCTTCTCATGGCCGACTGCTCTATCAAGTGTCCAATTGGCATCCTTTATGACATTTTGGTGAAGGTGGAAAAATTTATATTTCCAGCTGATTTTGTGATCCTCGATTGCGAGATTGTTGCCGAGGTCCCTATTATTCTTGGTAGGCCCTTCTTGGCTACCAGGAAAGCTCTTGTTGATGTGGAGAGTGGTGAACAAAAATTCCGGATAAATTGTGAGGAAGTTACATTCGATATTTGTAAATCCATGAAGCAACCAAGTGACCTTCATGTGATATCGATCATTGACGTGATTGATGAAGCGGTTGCTAGTGTGAGCGAAGTTTCTTGTGTTGATGAATCTTTGGATGCTGTCCTTTTGAACTATGATGGGGAGGAAATTCAAGATTATGATAAAGTAGTGGCTGCTCTATCGGGTTTAAGCTCTTCTTCTAAGAGCCCTTTGAAACTAGATATCGATTTGAAGAATAGGGAAAGTCCTCCCGCAAAGCCATCCATTGAAGAACCACCAAAGCTTGAATTGAAGGTACTTCCACCTCACCTACATTATGTGTTTTTAGGAGCCAATAATACTTTACCCGTGATTATTGCTGCATATTTTCTTGAATGGCAAGCTCAAGTGCTTGTTAGTGTGTTGAAAATATTTATCAAGGCTATTGGGTGGACGATTGCCGACATTGTGGAAATTTCCCCCGATATTTGTACTCACAAGGTTCAATTGGCTAGTGATTGTAAGTCAAGTATCGAACACCAAAGGAGGTTGAATCCTCCAATGCAAGAAGTCATCAGGAAAGAGATTACTAAGTGTCTTGATACGGGAGTTGTCTACCCTATTGAGGATAGCAAGTGGGTTAGTCCCGTCCAATGTGTTCCAAAGAAAGGAGGTATGACCGTGGTCCCTAATGAAAAAGGGAACTTGTGCCAATGCGACCGTTTAATAGTTGGTGTGTATATATGGACTACTGTAAGTTGAATGCGTGGACCGAGAAGGATCATTTTCCCATGCCCTTTATAGATCAAATGCTTGATAGACTTGCGGGTTGGGGATGGTATTGATTCTTAGATGGTTACTCCGGTTATAATCAAATATCCATTGCACTGGAAGATCAAGAAAAGACAACCTTCACATGTCCTTATGGGGTGTTTGCCTTCAAAAGAATGCCATTCAAATTTTGTAATGCACTAGCGACGTTTCAGCGGTGTATGCTCTCTATTTTTGCTGATATGGTGGAGGATTTGATGGATGTCTTCATGGATGACTTTTAGGTTGTGGGAGATACATTTGAAGCGTGCCTTGAGCACCTTGGTAGAGTCTTGCAAAGATGTGTCGAAACAAACCTTTTTTTTCAATTGGGAGAAATGTCACTTCATGGTCAAGGAAGGTATTGTATTGGGACATAAAATTTCGGGAGAAGGCATACAAGTTTATCAAGCTAAAGTTGAAGTTATCGCCAAATTGCCTCATCCTATTTCGATTAAAGGTATTAGAAGCTTCTTGGGTCATGCGGGTTTCTACCGGAGGTTCATAAAGGATTTCTCTAAGGTGGATCATCCTCTTTGCAACCTACTTGAAAAGGAAAGTGTCTTTGAGTTTGACGAAGCTTGTGTCAAGGCATTTTTATGTTTAAAAGAGAAGCTCATTTCGGCTCCTCTCATTGTTGCTCTGGATTGGAGCATTCCATTTGAGCTAATATGTGATAGGAGTGGTGTGGCTTTGGGGGATGTACTTGGCAACCGCAAGGGAAATTTTTTTCACCGGTTCTACTATGCAAGCAAGAGCTTGAATGTAGCTCAAAAGAACTACACTGTCACTGAGCAAGAGTTGTTAGCAGTGGTGTATGCTTTTGAAAAGTTTAGAGCTTATCTTTTAGGGATAAAGGTGGTGGTACAACCGACCATGCTGCTATACGTTACTTGATGGCTAAGAAAGATGCAAAGCCAAGGTTGATCCGATGGGTATTATTATTGCAAGAGTTTGACTTTAAAGTCAAAGATCAAAAGGGTGTGAGAACCAAGTGACGGACCACTTGTCGAGGCTTGAAACCAATGTGGTTGTTTCTAGTGAAAAAATATATTGAGGAAGTCTTTCCCGATGAGTCGCTGATGGTTATGTCGAATGGTACTCCGCCTTGGCATGCTGATTTTTCAAATTATATGGTGTGTGGGATTCTCCCCGATGGGCTGAATTTTTACCAATGAAAGAGGTTCTTTTTTTATGTGAAGAAGTACTTTGGGTTGAACCTTACCTATTTCGGGAGTGTGCGGATCACATGATTAGAAGATGTGTCCCAAAAGTTGAGGTAGATGTTATTCTTAACGCTTGCCATGCGTCACCGGTTTGTGGGCACCATAGTTGAGTTCGTACAGCTGCTAAAGTACTACAAAGTGGTTATTATTGACAAACGTTGTATCAAGATGCGAACTCTCTTGTTATAAAGTGTGTGCAATGTCAAAAGCAAGGAGGAGTGTCGCGAAGACATAAATTACCTCTCACTCCTATTGAAGAGGTAGAGTTGTTTGATGTGTGGGGAATCGATTTCATTGGACCTTTTGTGAGTTCTTATGGGAACAAATACATCTTGGTAGTTGTTGATTATATCTCTAAATGGGTAGAGGCGGTGGCCTTACCCAATAATGAAGGGAGAAGTGTGGTTCAACTCCTCAAGTGGTACATTTTCACGAGATTTGGCACTCCACGTGCAATTATTAGTGATGGGGTATCTCATTTCTGTAACCGAATGTTCGCCTCTTTGTTGAGAAAGTATTGAGTAAAGCATAAGGTTGTTACCCCTTATCATCTGCAAACAAGTGGGCAAGTTGAAGTGTCAAATCAGGAAATCAAATGGATTTTGGCAAAAACCGTTAATGTAAATCGGACCGATTGGTCCCAGAAGTTAGATGACGCTCTTTGGGCAAAGAGAAATGCATTCAAGACCCCGATTGGTATGTCCCCGTATCAATTCATGTTTGGCAAATCTTGTCATCTACCGGTTGAACTTGAGCATAAGGCGTTGTGGGCCTTGAAGGTCATAAACTTGAATTGGGAGGATGCATCAAAAGATCGAGTTGACCAACTCCATGCTTTGGAAGAGTTTAGGCTTTGAACTTATGAGAGTTCAACCCTTTATAAGGAGAAAATGAAGAAGTGGCATGACGCCAAAATCCTTCATCGAGAGTTTAAAGTTGGTGATCTTGTGTTGCTCTACAACTCTGGTCTGAGACTCTTTCCAGAAAAACTCAAGTCAAAATGGTCGGTTCCATTCAAAGTAAATCGTGTGTTTAAAAATGGGGCAATAGAAGTTGAAAACGAGGATGGGTCGATATTCAAGGTGAATAGGCAAGGGTTGAAGCTTTAATTTGGAGAACGCTCCAACGTGACTAAGATTTATGTGGTGTATTTGGATGAAGCTATAATGCATGTCCACATCCACTACATCAAAAATGATCTTTAGCGGCAATTAATTAACGACAATAGCTCAATTGCCACTAAATATGTATTTTTAGCGGCAATTAGCACTCTTTGTATATGTCCCTAAAACCTTTAGCGAAATTGGATCTAATGGCACTTAATTAATGTCGGTAAAGACTTTAGCACTCTTTATTAATGTATCTATTTATTGCCGCTAAAAGTTATTTTTGTTGTAGTGATCGTGCCACGACGTTAACTAAGGCGCTTCTTGGGAGGCAACCCAAGCTTTACTTTATGTTATTTGAATAACGTTTGTTGGATGTGTAGGTTTGAATTCATATTTTGGGAGAAACGCAAATGGTCGAGGGGCTGGTTCACTCGGCGAGTCACCGAATTGCCCCCATAATTGCCCAAATGCATCACCCCATGAAGGTCAAAAATGAGGAAAGTTCTGGAAGTTTGGGTGACCCAACAGCGCACTCGGCGAATCGCCGAGTCTGATAGGTGAGATAGACTGAGCTCGCCCGTTGCGCCTTGGGTAGGGCTGAAGACCCTGTTACTTTCGGCGGACTGATATCCATTCGGCTCGTCACCGATTTCATTCAGCGATGTCAATTGAGCTCGCTGAACTGCACCTACTGATGGCTGAAGAATTTGTCAAGTTTGGCGGGCTGAGGCCCATTTGGCGGATTACCGAACCGCTCGGTGACGTTAGTGAGGTCGCTGAATTGCGTGCGCACTAAAGAGTCACTTTCCCTCTGACCCTTTAAATTCAAATTTTCTCTCTTTAAGTTGAACTTTTCTCCTCCTATACTCATTCATTTAACATTAGGCTATTATTTTCTAGTAATTTTGCATTACCACTTTGTTGGGATTGCACCTTGTGAGTGAATCATCGTCGTCCCTTTATCGTGTTTGTGTATTTTTCTCTAATTGAGGTATGGCCAGACCGAAGGTTCTCGCTCAGCGTGTGATCGTTGAGGACTACTCTCGACCTCGGAGGCAGGCCAAACCACAGGGTCCACCACCCCAAAAGAAAGCAAAGGGGTTGTGATTGTGACAGAATTTGAGACTCCCCAAAGTACTCGTCGTAAACCTCCACAGGTGAGTGATAAGGGTAAAAAGCAGGTTGTAACTAACACAAGCTCGGATGATAGTGTGGACATCGATTCCATCCAGTTCACCTCCTCCGACTCTGAATAAAGAGGTTGTGGGGTCTGGGACTCTAGTCCATACACCGGTGCCAGAAGCTGAGTTGACAAAGAGGAAGCGTTCAGAGTTGCGCTCTAAAGCATCCCATGACCCTCTAGCACTACCACAGGCACCACAAGCATCACAGGCACCATAGGAACCCCTTGTTCCAGTGAATCCTCCTCGGTCACTGAATCATTTGAAGGCCGCTGATTTGCAGACTATACTTGAGGAGAAGAGGTTGTACACTGATAGAGTAGTGGATAGATATCAAACTGTTTGGGAAACGTTGCGGTACCACAAGTTCCAGTAGTTCACAAAATCTCATATTCCATATGTTCCGAAGTGGGTTCGAGAGTTCTATGAAGGGTACGCCAAGACGATCCCAAAAGGGAAAAATAAGGCTAGTTCAATGGCACATGTTGACTTTGTAGAGGTGCGGGGAAAGAAGGTAAAGTGCATGAGACATATATCAATGATGATTTGGATTGCACAGTGCGGACTCAAATCTTTTTGTTTGATAAAATCAAGACTCAGACGTTGGAGAATTTGAAGGGGTGGCTTGCCCCATTATTGAATGATGCGACACCCCCATGGATTGAGGCGGGGGCGACTATTCAGAAGAAGGATCTCAAAATAGTAGGAAAGTACTGGTTCGGGTTCATTAGTAGCATGTTGATGTCGTCACAGAATGAGTCCATTATCAGGCATCCGCACAAGAGATGGTATGAGGGACAAATAAAATCAAACATTATTGCCATTTCCTGTATTAATCAGCTCCTTATGTTGCCAAGCAGGTGTGCCCTTTGTGGCAAAGATGGATATTAAGGTCACTCATTCCTAGGCTTGTGATATTCGTCAGATTGAAGCGGAGTATTTGAAAGATGAAGCAGAGAAGAAGAAGAAGAAGAAGAAGAAGAAGAAGAAGAAGAAGAAGAAGAAGAAGAAAGCTCTGGTGGACACTTCCCTGGTAGTTGATGTGGAGTCCATAGAGGTTAGCCCTACACCGCCCACTCCCGCAGTCGAGCCCTCAGGTATACCTACCCCTTAGACCACTACTGCTCCTGATCCCACCTCCCGTCCCCCTTTGACCCAGGCCATGATTTACAAAATGGGCAACCTTGCCCATTCAGATGATGTGAGGGCTTCTTGGGTTGAGGTCGTTGTCCCTTCTATGATTGATCGTGTTATTGCTGCTGCACTTGATCCCATTTGGGAAAAGTTGAAGGAACAACGTGAGTTAATCACTACCCATGGACTAGCATTAGATGCCCTCACCACTCAAGTTGAGATGTGTGAGACTACGGACCACAACCCCACTGATTTAACAGCCCTGAAGGCTAATATTGCTGGTCTGCATCGGGATGTGGACAAATTGAAGTCCATCGACATATCGATGTTTTCGAGTGGTGTAGATGTCCCCGAGAACCCTAGTTCGGAGTTGCCTCCAGTTCAAAAGACCGGGTATGTGGGGCTTACTGACTTTGAGATCTCTCCTGCTATTATTACTAGAGACGTTGTTGCAGCTGATGAGGATGGGGATTCAGACACTCCCGAGACGGATGAGGAGGACTTAGTTGCTCGTGAGATTGATGTGTATGAGGACTTGAAGGACCTAGAGGGTGACATGTTAGGGTGGCCATGGAAGCATCACTACGTGATACTTCTATGATTGGTTCTAGTTCATTGCACAACCTTCCGGAGTTGGAGTTGAGCAGGGCACTGATGCCCAGGTTGAGGTCACACCAGCGAGCTAGAGTTCACCTCAGGCTTAGCATGACAGGGGGATCTTTACTCTCCCTCCATTTTATTTACCATTGCTACTTTCAGATTTTGTTTTGCATTGAGAACACTGCTTGTTTTTTTTTTTGGTGGGGTGAAGGTATCTAGATACCTACCCTTTTGGTTGTATTTTTCTATTTTGGGATATTTTTTTATTTTCATTTGAGTTGTTCTTTATTGGTAATACATTGATGTTTTTGTTTTGATTCATTGACCTCCCTCTTAATTGCTTTTAAGTGAATGCTGGTTAGTGTTCTCTTGTATATTTGAGTATCAATTGTGATCAATATCGATGACTTGAATGGTGCTCTTGATGAGCGGTATGTTTGTTTGAGTCCAACGAGGTAATTTGAGTTGCATAAGTCTTGTGTGAACACTTAGCATCTCATTGTGACTAGTCCAATATCAAATGTGAGTCTTTCAATGACCGTTGCACGCGAGCTTAACTTGTTGATTTGTGATCCATGATTGTGTTTGGATGCCATTGGTGGTGAGGTTTACTTGAAAAGTGTGCATGATGATACCTAGACATGCCCCGTTGGTCCAATTGATTAGCATTGGTGAATGAAGGAAATGATCTTAGGCATGAATTTTGAGAGTGAACCTAACTGCTATACCTTTGTGTTACCACCTTGTGAGTGTGTGAATCTAGCTTGGCACCATTTGAGCCTAACCTTTTCTTTGGATTAAACATGAACAAAAATGTCTAAACCAGTTGTTGAAATTGACATGTCCTTCCCACCTATAACCTTTGTGAAGCATTCGTTTGTTTGACTAGCCAACTTAGGCCAAAAGCCTAAGTTGGGGGTGTGGTAAGAATGAGGAAAGAAACCGAGCAAGAAGTTCGTAAAATTCATCCTTGGAAACTTGTGGTGAAAAAGATGGGACCCCTCCATATAAAGAATAAAACAAAAGAGGAGAAAAAGGGAAAAAAGAAAAGAAATAAAAAAAAATTGTCTGTTATGTTGTTGTGGAAATAAAAGGGGTGTCCGATGAGATACACCAAAATTTTCGTGTGTTGTGAATAGGCCAAGGATGAGTTATGAATATGAAAAGAATGATAGAAAAGGAAAAGAAGTGAAATTTGAGTCATGCTTCATGAAGGTAGAGTCACTAAACCGAAATGAACATACCCTTACCCTCAGCCCAACTACAAGCCTTGGAAGACCTTTTTGTGCATAAGCAAAAGTGATGTGTTGGTTGGAAAATATGGGCAAGCCTATGGGTAAAATCATGCATGTTTTTCTCATTGGGGGTGTGAGAGTTGATTTCGATTCCTTAATTGTAATCCTTGATTGGCTTTGTGAGAGCATGGAATCATTATTGATGTGAGGGCAATTGAATACTTTTGTTGGGCATAAATTTGCATTTGAAATAAGCATTTATAAGCATGAACTCTAATTGATGATGGCTAGTCAGAGTTTGAAACTTTGAGTGCACAATTGAACATTGCAGGTTTAGATTGAACCTAGTGTGCACTTTCATGTTGATTCTCAAGGAGCACTACTTTTAGATATCCATGTTGACCTGATTGATCTTGTGTTTTACTTTAGGACAAGCAAAAGTTTAAGTTGGGGGTGTTGATGAGTCGGGAATTCTGACTCATTGAGGGCTTGTTACTTCATGAATTAGTGTCCTCAATGCCTATTTTGTGTTCATAACTGATGATAGATTATTTATGTGCAGCCATGAAGGGTTAAGAATAAGGCAAGGACATTGCATTGTGAAAAGAAGTTAAAAAGTTGGAAAAATTAAAGAAAAGAAAGGTTGGAGCTCGCAAAAGTCACTCAGAGATTCAGCGAGTGACTAGCTCGCCAAAAGATCTAGCGAGTTTTCCTCATGAACTAAGCCAACTCAGCGAACTCAAGTGCAAAATGGCACATCATCGAACCGATTCGGCAAACTCGACTCAGCTCGCCTAAATGAACAGAACAAATGGAGAAGGAAGTCAAGTCCAATCGGTGAGAAAAGGACCAAATGTTGAGTTGTCGAAGCAAAACAGCGACATCCATCGAGTTCGCCAACTGAGAATTCAAAAATTCAAAAGCTGAAGCAGTTAATTGGCGATGTAGAGTGCTCATCGGCGGATCGCCGATTCATTCGGCGATCATGACTAATCTCACTGATTCGGCTGCACAGTGAAATTTTGGAAAAAATTTGGAAACATATAAATTGGTTTTTGAAGAGATAGAAGAGAGACTTACACAAAGACATTTGATAGATTTTACATAGTTTTACAGTACTGAATATTCTCCAAGATATTTTGAGCTAAGATATTGGGGTTTTAGATTTTATTCTTATTTTTGACTTTGAGTATTGAAGATTGTGACCTTCTGATGGATCCTCTTTTTGGTAACTATTTCTTGCTTTTTGTTATGCTTGGCTAAACCCCCTTTCCTTAGGGGTGTGATTATGTAATCGAATACACAAATTAGCTTTTGGGTATTGTTAATATCTTGATTTAATGTTGTTTTGAAATGGGTTCAGTTATTTACTCATGTTTTAATTTATGAACTGAAGTTGTAAATTCAGTTCTAGCTTTAGCTCTCTATGCTTGCTTGTGAAAGTTGTTTAGGATGGAGTATATGGTTGATAGTTGTATTGACTCTTGTCTTTACTACCCATCTTGATAAAGTGGGTTAAATTAAGGAATTGGGTTGCTTCGCATCGTAAGCTTATTGAGGTTTGAAAGAACTTACTTGAAACATAATAGCTGATTGAAAAATGGTTGTTATAGTCAAAATCAATCCTACCCATTGAGATTCAACTACCTCAAGCAATTATTCATTACCCATTAAGCGAAATTAGTATTCGACTGCTCACACACTCCTAAGGTCCCCTCTCTACTTGTTCAAACCCCGCATTAATCGTCTTCATTAATAATTGGATACCAAACTCTCTTGATATTGATAATTGAAATCTATTGATTTACATCATGTTACGTGTTATTTATTTCCATTCTATATGAAGTTAGAGCACTTTCATACTTTGTATTTGAATTATTTTCCGTTCCATTCCTCGTGGGATTGAGCCCAACTCACCGTTGGTTTATACTTGTTAGCAACCGCCTACACTCTGAATAATAGAAGGTGTAGTTGAGCGTTATCAATCCACGTCCGCTCAAGTTAATGGTTCTTACCTTGGCAAGTAAGAACATCTCTTTTTGGTATGGGATAGACACTGAATTTCATGTTATAGCTCACATGGACTATGTTGGTTAAAGGTTAACTGCCCACAATAATGAACTAAGGTTACTTTTTAAAGTATCTCACATGCGTTTTATAAGATGTTTAGCTTGCATTGACCATGATATGACTTATTATTTATGACATATTATTTTATGATTTATTTTTGTCATTACATGTCATGTAAAGTCTTTTTATCATGATTTTATAACTTTTATACAATGCTATCATACTTGGTACATTCGATGTAATAATGCATACTTATGCCTACATAATTTTTACTAATGTATGGTCTGACGCTCCTATTCCCCATACTCATGGCAAGATGATTTATTTGTGCTCTTGGAGATTGATGAGTCCTCATTTTCCGAGGAGCGAGACTCTTTTATTGCTTTATGTCATTTTCATTTCAGATTTTATATGTGATTTATGGGTTATGTCCTAATCACTTTCCTTATGATGTAATATATGGATTTGAGACTTATGTTTAGACTTCCACTTTTTGCAAACTGTTTTGTATGAAATGCTGCTTTTACACTCTCTGTTTCTATTATCTTGTATGATGTATGCTAAGTGGCTTGCGTAGGACCTCTCAGGGTATTATACGCCATGTCACGTCTAGGGTGTACTTTGGGTTGTGACAAAGTTGGTATTGAGAGCACAAGGTTTAGAAAGGTCCTAGGATGTCTCATAAGACACGTCGAGTAAAGTCTTATTCATGAGTGTGAAGCGCGCCACATTTATGAAGGAGAGGCTATAAAATGCTTAGGAAACTCCACTTCTTTCATCACTCTAAAGTCGTGCGATAGAGTTTAACTCTATATGTCTCTCTTCTAATCCCTATCCGGTGCTTTTCAGGATATGGCCCCTCAAAGAGCATACATTATAAGGAATGTGGGTGAGGATGTGGAACAGGAAGCTCCTCAAGAAGCTCCACAAGTTCCGGCAGACCCTTTTGCCAAACAAGTGACTAATGCGGAGTTTAGGGCTGCTTTTCAAATGTTGGCTCAAGCCAAGATAGAAAAAGCCAAGAGGGAGGTTGTGGTCCCCGTGAACCCAAATGTGGGTACGGTGGCAACTAGAGTGAGGAACTTCACTAGAATGAATACTCCAGAGTTTCATGGTTCTAAGGTTGAGTAAGATCATCAAGATTTTATTGATGAGGTATACAAGGTGTTGATAATCATGGGGGGTGACACTGGTGGAAAAGGTGGAATTGGTTATTTATGAACTTAAAGGTGTTTCTCAAGTTTGGTTCAACCAATGGAAGGATGAGAGGGTGGTTACTGCGGGTCCTCTTGATTGGGAAAAGTTTAAGGTTTTTTTCGTTGATAGGTTTTTTCCCCTTGAGATGAGGAAGGCAAAGGTACTTGAATTCATCAACCCTCGTTAAGGAAACATGAGTGTGGAGGAGTATGCCTTGAAGTTCGTACAATTGTCTAGATATGCTCCTACTATGGTTGTTGATCCTAGGGCAAGGATGAGTAAGTTTGTTTCGGGAGTGTCCACGATGGTGGTTAAAGAATGTCATACCGACATTCTCATCAAAGATATGGAAATTTCTCATCCAATGGTTCATGTTCAACAAATAGAGGAGGAGAAACTTAAGGAAAGATCTAGGGAGGCAATGAAGGCAAGGACCGGTGATGGTGACTTTTCACATTCGAGGTCTGATGGACATGGTCGTTCTAAGTTTTGACAAAGGTTTTCCTATAAAGGTTCCTCCAATGCTCCGGCTCCTAAATTCAACAAAGATAATGTGTCTAACCCTAAGCCTCAATTAGGAAAGACTAGTGGATATTCATTGTCTACTTGTGCTATATGTTGAAGAAAGCATGAGGGTAAATGCCTAGCCGGTTCCAATATATGTTTGGTTGTGGAAAGATGGATCATAAGATAAGGGATTGTCCCTCAGTTGCTAAGAATGAAGGAGATATTTTTTGACGGGCTCAACCTTACCTTTCATCAGGTTCTAGTGGGAGTCAGAAGCAAAATAAGTTTTCTGCACTTCAAACTTGTTATGAGCAAGAGGATTCTCCCAATGTGGTTAGCGGTATTTTGGAAGTCGTTCATCCGAATGTTTATGCTTTGCTTGATCCCGCTGCTACCTTGTCTTTTGTGACAGCATATATGGCTATGTGTTAATAGACCTTTTTACCATCTCTACACCTATTGTTAAATCTATTGTGGGTAAGAGAGTCTATAGAAGTTGTCCCGTCTCCTTATCCCATAGAGCCACTCATGTTGATCTTGTAGAGATTGATATGTTAGATTTCGATGTTATTCCTAGTATGGATTGGCTCTATTCTTGTTATGCTTATGTTGATTGTAGGACCCGAGTGGTCAAGTTCAATTTCCTAATGATCCCATCCTAGAGTGGAAAGAGGGAATTCTATGCCTAAGAGTCAGTTTGTTTCTTGTCTTAAAGCTAGAAAAATAATTTCTAAGGGTTGCACATATCATCTTGTTCAGGTTAGGGATACTGATTTTGAAACCCCTACTTTTGAATTGGTCCTCATTGTTAATGAGTTTCCGGAAGTGTTTCCTGATGATTTACCCAGTTTTCCTCCCGAAAGGGAAATAGACTTCGTTATTGACCTTCTCCCAGATATGCAACCTATTTCTATTCCTCCTTATTATATGGCTCCGGTAGAACTTAAGGAGTTGAAAGAAAAATTGAAAGATTTGTTGGATAAGGGTTTCATTTGACCGAGTATCTCTCCATGGGTTACTCCATATTTATTTGTTCAAAAGAAAGATGGTTCACTTCGTATGTGTATTGACTACCAGTAATTGAACAAGGTTACCATTTTGACCAAATATCCTCTTCCAAGGAAAGATGATTTATTGATCAACTATAAGGAGCAAGTTACTTTTCTAAGATCGACTTCCGGTCGGGTTATCACCAATTGAGGGTGAAGGAAGATGACATACCGAAGATGATTTTTCGAACTTGGTATGGTCATTATGAGTTTTGGTAATGTCGTGTAGCTTGACTAATGCTCCGTCTACATTTATGGATTTGATGAATAGGGTTTTTAGACAATACCTTGACATGTTTATGATTGTGTTTATCGATGACATCTTGATTTACTCAAGGAGCGAAGATGAGCCTACCGATCATTTGAGGATTGTGTTGCAAGTCCTCAAGGACCAAATACTCTTTGAAAAGTTTAGTAAATGTGATTTTTTTAAAGATTTGTGGCTTTTCTTGGTCACATTATTTCCGGTAAAGGTATTAAGGTAGATCCATAGAAAATGGATGCGGTCAAGAGTTGGCCTAGACCTCTGTCCCCTTCATATATTCAAAATTTCTTGGGTTTGGATGGTCACTATAGAATGTTTGTTGAAGATTTTTCTTCGATTACCTCTCCATTGACGTCATTGACCCAAAATAAGGTGAAGTTCGTATGATCTAAAGAGTGTGAGAAGAGTTTTCAAGAATTGAAGGATAGACTTACATCCACTCCGGTGTTGACTTTACCAGAAGGATCCAATGGGTTTGTGGTTTATTGTGATGCTTCAAGAGTTGGACTAGGTAGTGTCCTTATGTAAAATGGGAAAGTTATTACTTATGCTTCATGATAATTTAAGATTCATGAAAAGAACTATCCTACCCATGATTTGGAACTAGCGGCAGTTTCTTTTGCCTTAAAGATTTGGAAGCATTACTTATATGGTATTCATGTTGATGTCTTCACCAACCATAAAAGTTTGCAATATGTGTTCAAGCAAAAGGATCTAAATTTTCGCCAAAGAAGGTGGCTTGAGTTGTTAAAGGATATGACATGAGTTTCCTCTACCACCCTGGCAAGGCAAATATGGTGGTGGATGCTCTTAGTAGGTTATCAATGGGTAGTGTTGCTCATATTGAGAATGGTAAAAAGGAGTTGGTTCGAGATGTCCATAGATTGTCCCGATAGGGTATTCGGTTGGTTGACTCCACCAAAGGCGGTGTTATGGTACATAATGGTTCAAAATCATCTTTTGTGTCAGATATAAAAACCAAGCAAGGTCTTGATCCAATTTTGGTTCAATTGAAAGAAGCGGTGCTTAAGAAGTCCATTGAGGCTTTGTCCCAAGGGGGAGATGGTGTGCTTTGGTATCAACGTCATTTTTGTGTTCCTGGTGTTGATGATGTGAGGGAGCAGATTTTATCAGAAGCCAATAGTTCGCGATATTCTATTCACTAGGGAGCTACCAAGATGTACCATGACTTGCGGGAGGCCTATTGATGGAATGGAATGAATAAGGATATTGCAGAATTTGTGGCGAAGTGTCTTAATTGTAACCAAGTGAAAGTTGAACATCAAAAGTCGAGAGGTTTATCCCAAGATATTAGCATTCCTACTTGGAAATGGGAGGATTTGAATATGAACTTTATTGTCGGTTTACCCCGCACCCGGAGGCAACATGACTCGATATGGGTTGTTGTGGATCCTATAACGAAATTAACCCATTTCATTCTCGTCAAGGTTTCTTATTCGTCGGAGGACTATGCTAAGTTGTATTTGAGCGAAATGGTTAGGTTGCATGGAGTGACCTTATCCATTATCTCTGATCGGGGTAGCCAATTCACTTCTCAGTTTTGGATATCTTTCCAAAAGGGCCTTGGTACTTGTGTGAAGCTTAGTAAAGCCTTTCACCCTCAAATGAATGGGCAAGAGGAGTGTATTATCCAAACTTTGGAAGATATGTTGAGAGCTTATGTGATTGACTTCAAGGGAAATTGGGATGGTCATTTGCCTTTGATTGACTTTTCTTACAATAATATATATCATTCAAGCATTGCTATGGCTCCATTTGTGTCTCTTTATGGTAGGAGGTGTAGATCTCTTATAATTTGGTTTGAAGTTTGTGAGGTTGCCTTGATAGGTCCCGAGTTGGGACATGAGACTATGGAGAAAGTTTGGCTTGTTAGAGAAGAGTTGAAAATAGCTCAAAGTCGACAAAAGTCATATACCGATGTTAGAAGGAGAGAACTTGAGTTTGATACAAATGATTGGGTCTACTTGAAAATTTCACCCAAGAAGGGTGTGATGAGATTTGGCAAGAAAGGGAAGCTTAGTCCCCATTATGTGGCCCATATCAGATTTTGAGGTGGATTGGTAAAGTTGCTTATGAACTTGAATTGGCTAAAGATTTAGCATCGGTATATCTGGTTTTCCATGTGTCTTTGTTGAAGAAATATATTGGAGATCCGACGTCCATTATTCCATTGGAAGGTTTGGGAGTTAAAAATAATCTTCTTATGAAAAGGTTCTGGTTGAGATTTTGGACCGACAAGTTAAGGAGTTGAGAACTAAGGAAGTTGCATCTATGAAAGTATTATGGAGGAATCAAGGATTTGAGGTTGCTACTTGGGAGGTCAAGGCTGATATGGTGTTACGTTATCCCCATCTCTTTCTCTCCAACCCTACTTTATCTTGAGGTATTTAGTTAACCACAGTCCATCCTTATGTCTTAGTCATTTTCATGTTTCCTCATGCATGCATGCTCATTAATACTTGAGTTTTAAGAAAATAAGGTAACTTGATTGATTTCTTCATGATTATATGCATTTGAGTATGATTTGCATGTATACCCTACGAAAAGGTGTTTTGAATATGTTTGAGCTTGGAGTTGATGTTCCTCATTGGTTATGTGTTGTTGATGAAGTTGCATTATTATGGGGCTGTTAGATCTCTTCTCCTACCCTCCTTATGATGTCTTGAGTTCCATTCGAGGACGAATGTTCCCAATGGGAGATATTGTAACACCTTGGATTTGGAAAGAAGGAAAATGCAGTTTTTAGGCTGGTGTATGTGTCTACGGGTCGCATCTACAGACCGTAGAAGCTCCTACGGGCCATAGATAGAAACTGTAGGAACCGTGGAAAATAATTTTTTGAAATCAAGTCCCGATATCCTTTGTACGGTTCACCAGGATAATCCGTCATTCCATGTATGAGTCGTAGATACGTCTCGTAGGTTAGCCCCAGACTTAGTGAAATTTTAAAGGTCAAAGTTGGTTTCAACGGATGGCATGTACGAACCATACATGGGATCCGTCAAAGAGGGGTGAATTTTAAGGTCCCAGTAACCTTTCTACGGGTGACCAGTACGGTCCGTAGGTCCAACCAGTAGGATCGAGTCGGCAGTTATTTTAAGGGCATTTTAGTCTTTTCCATAATCGATTAATGCCTAAACTATGTCGTTTTGCATTCCACCCTAAGCCTTATAAAAGTTTTTAAGCCCTAACTTAACCACTTCTCAATTCATTCTCCAAAATTCCCTAAAACTAACCAAAGTCATCCTCTCAAATTCTCTCAAGACTAAGGAAGAAGAAGAGGAACTAGGTTGGACTACAAGTCTCCAATCCTCCAATCTTTGTGGGTTTTTGACATCAAAGTATGATAGTATTCACCTATGGAGTCATTTCCTCCATAGGATTCCTAAGTTCCCCAATTTTACAAGTTAGATTCTCCAATTGAATTTAAGGTTTTATTCAAACTTCATGGGTTCTTTTCAATTATGATCCAATTGATTGTTTTCTATCTTTTGAAGCATGAATTGGAGTAATTACATGTTTATAAGTTAAATTCACATGAACCCATGCATGATCCATGATTTCTAGACTATAATCATATGATGGAGCTTATGAACTATGAAAGATGAATTGATGAAGATATGCATGTTTCTTTATGAAATTGATAAGTGATTTAAGGTTGCTTTGAGAGTAAAGAATCGATGTTGTTGTTGTTGTGAAATGATTTCTCACATACTACTCAAAACATACTTGTGAAAGGGTTTTCTCACAAAAAGGATTCATAAGGTTGAAAGATTTTCTTACCTAAGTTGAATCAAGATTAAGGAGTTATTCTAAATGAACTCTAGCTTGGATTGCTTACTAATTATGCCTTTCCATTGATAATAAGATAAATATGATTAATGACTATTCTGTGGGATTTATGCTTAGCACCGAGTGGACTAGCGACGATTACCCATGTCCCATAACTATGTGCAACCATAGGGTTGTCTTACATAGACATTAGCTAGTGGATCCACTTTAGCTCAAGTTTATGGTTCTTACCTGGGCAAGTAAGGACATCTCTTTTTGGTGTGGGATAGACACCGGATTCCATGTTTTAGCTCATATGGTCTATGTCGGTTAAAGGTAAACTTCCCACACTAATGAACTAAGGTTACTTTCGAAGGTATCTCACATGTGTTTTATAATATGTATCGATTGCATTGACCATGATATGACTTATGATTTATAACATGTTATTTTATGATTTAGCTTGGTCATTGCATGTCATGTAAAGTCCTTTTAGCATGATTTCATAAATCTTATGCGTTGTTATCATACTTGGTACATTTCATGTACTAATGAATACTTGTGCCTACATTGTTTCACTAATGTAGGGTCCGGCGCTCCTATTCCCCATACTCATGGCTAGTTGATTCATTTGAGCTCTTGAAGATTGGTGATCCCCATGTTCTGAGGACCGAGACTCTTTTATTGCTTTACGTCATTTCTATTTCATATTTTGTATGTGATGTATGGGTTACATCCCAATCACTTTCCTTATGATCTAATACATGGCTTTGAGACTTATGTTTAGATTTCTGCTTTTGGCAAACTCTTTTGTATGAAATTCTACTTTTAAACTCTTTTGTTTCTATTATCTTGTATGATGTATGCTAAGTGGCTTATGTAGGGCCTCTCAGGATCTTATATGCCATGTCACGTCTAGGATGTACTTTGGATTGTCACATTTTACCACTAAAAATGTCTTTTTTAAATCTCCTCTCTTCTAGATGGAGAGCACGAAGCATTCACTAGACGGGGGTGGAGCATCAGCACATTCCACCAGGTTTCAATATGTGATCAGGCTAGAAGGCCTCGGTTGGGAATGGACCTTATGGTCGGAGTCATTTTTCAGCATTCAAAGAGTCTAGGGGGAGCCCAGGCTTTGACAGGGTCTTTGGCTACCTCGGTACCTCGACATTCAATGTTAGGAGGTCCAAGCACGTCAGAGGGTACACCTTAGATAGGTGTGGTTCTTTGTGCAGTGATTTTTCCTCAGATCAGAGTTGGGTTGACTGGTCCTAGCAGGGTTCTTCATCTGTTTCTGACTATATTATGGGATTCCTAGAGTGGGATGGGAATAGCCCCACATTTTTCCCTTCAGATCAGGAATTGAGTCAAGGGTTCATAGGAGGATTGGATTTGCCACTCTGGTTGGCGTCGTAGCATCTGATATCAGTTAGGTCTACATTTCCCCAGGTTGTGAGTCATGTAAGGGTTGTAGAAAAATTTTGCCTTGAGACCTACAAAGATAGTGGTAAGAGGCCTTGCCATCAGTACAATGATGACAACATTACACTTCGAGATGAGTATCAATTCAGCAAGGGACATCTTCCTTCTCGACCTATCAAGCCTATGGTGGTAGCATCTCAAGTTCCAAGGGTCCTGAGGTAGGTCGTGGTGCCTACGTCAGGTAGTGTTTAGGCCAGACTTCTCATGTTACTCTAATTGGGTCTTTGAAAATAGTTTCTCTTGGTGATGGTTATTATAGGTGTAGCGATATAGGCCACTATGTTAGAGATTCTCGCAACGCCCTAGTGCAATTAGCTGGGATGTGTTCTGACTCTAGCAGTGGTAGATAGGGAAGATCACCATGTTCTTTACACCAAGCTTCCCACTATAGAGGTTGTTATGATTGTAGAGGACGTGACCACCAGCCTAGAGAGTGCCCTAGGCGGGAATTTATCCAGGCTTTGTAGAAACTTGATACTCTTCAGACTAAGGTGTCAGACTTGGTTATACCTTTAGGGAGATTAGTAATCGATCTACACCTTGTCCCTCCCATGGGACCATAATGACGGGTATTCAGTTAGAATAGTCTCATGGGTTGTCGGTACCTTTAGTCAGAGGTGGTGTCTTTAGTGGTACCAGTGCTACATTTGTGGTTCAGGTTGAGGTCGAGCATGATCCGTTCTGTGCTTCTCCAGGCTGGCCAAAAGATGGCCTCCAGGTATACCTTCTTTGTACTCGATTTTATGGTTTTACCCCCCTTTAGTTCCTATTTGTATGATTTGGGGCTTACATGTCCATTCAAGCATATTCGTCTTAGTACCTATCATTGGCTTGTTATGGCAACTTGACTTGAGGTTTGTGTTTGTATTTGGCCTTATGCGGTTGATTTCTTTTAGAAGTGGATCGACTAGGTTGTGTTTCTTCAATTGGGAGTAGTGGTTGAGTAAATCCCCGTGCCTTTTCTTTTATAGGGACTAGTTGGCTTAGAAGGTTGTCTTAGTTGTGTGTCGTCCCTTTTGAGTATTCATCGGGAGATTGCTAGTTTTTGGTATTGTGTTGAGTAGTTAGCCTTCTTTAGTTGTGGTAGTCCTTTTTGGTTGTTTTATCCCTTTGGCTTAGTTCTCAATTGCAGAGTTGTGTTTTTGCTCATTTTGTCTTTTTGGATTCATTCTCTTCTTGTGGTTTTGGAGTTTTGTTATGGTTAGCAAAATTTTAGAGGTGTGATTCCTTGTTATTATTGTTGATAGTTTTGAGGTCGGTGTGTATGAGTTAGAGTTCAAATAGTGGTGTGCATTGGTGGTTTAAGTTCATAGCTCTGTTGGGAAATGGAAATTTGTTAAGAAGGCTTATTTTTAGGATGGGGTCAAGGTAATTCGTGGGATCTATACGTTGGTTATATTTCAGAATGCATGATTTATTTATTTTATTCTTGGTAGCTTGTATGGTTTGTGACGTGAGTTAGTACCCTTGGGCCATTACCAGCTAGTTGATATATCGCTTGCTGGCATAGTTTCCCTTAGACTAGGATGGTTGGTTCAAATCCACGGTGGCAGGGTAGATTGTGGACTCATGGTGACGGTGTTTCAAGAGTTCTTTTGCTTGGGGTAGGTTCTTGGAGCTGGGCTCAGTGCATACTTGCCTTTCACATGATGGGTATCTTTTGGATTAGCGTGATTAGCTTTAAAATGTTGTTTTTCGATTGGATTTGTTGGTCTTTAAGAGCCAAATGTTGATTTTGGGCCTTGCCATAGGCTGAGTAACTTGTATTTATACTGGTTGTTCCTCGATTTTCTTATGGAGCTCATTGTCCTTTCGAGGGTTGAGTTGTAAGGGTTTGTAGAGGGAATTCAGGTGGTGCATGTGATGTTCAGTATGGCTAAGGACCGAAAAAATGCTCTTGGTGGTTACAAGATGTTAGATGTGGAGCATAAGGTTAGTTTTACAATTTGGGAGTTGGGTCGCATCTATCATGTTCCTGCGGCACCTCTATACTGTGGTTTTGGTTTGGTGTTGGTCTTCTTAGAAGAATCTGGTTCTTTCAGGCATGTTTTGTTCAGTTGGGTGAGAGTTGGAGCCCAAAATGAATTTGGAGGAGTTTTTGGAGTTCTGAAGTGAATTTGAGGATTTTGCTCTTAGTCTGAGTTTTGTGATGGTGTTGTTCGATATGAGAGAATGTCTGAGGGTGTGGCGGAGTATGCGGACTCAATATCTTCATTTTTGTGCCTTTAGGCTATGTCTATCCTTTCACTTTTGCGATGGAAGTTATTTTAGTCGTTAATGTTGTAATAATCCTTCAGGTCATTTTCTTTATTTTCTAATTTTTTTAGTGTTTAGAGATTTCTTGTAGCAACCTCGCTAGGACTAACAGTTCGGTCGACAGGTTGTTCATTTGGGTTTTGTGCAAGTTTCTATATTTTGGAGCCTTTGAAACTTGAACGGTTGACTTCAGTCAAAAGTTCAGGTTGACGGCCTCAGAATGTAATTCTGACTATTTCGTCAGCTCCGGAAGGGCCATTTTAGGCTAGGGCATTTGGTTTGGGCCTGAGATTCTGGTGTGAGTTTGTGTTGTTAGGCCTTTTAATTTGGAAGCTTAAGCCAAGGTTTGACTTTGGCTGACATTATTGGTAAACATGCTCGGATGTGAATTTTGTCAGCACGATTAGCTTCGGAATATCGAGTTTGGTCTAGAATGACCTTTCATGTGGTTCTCGAGGATTCTGGTCTCATTTCGAGACCTCTTGTAGAAGTCGGCTAAAATGTAGCATGGGTGTAGGACCGAATTTTTATCAAGCCGACCCTGGATGTAAGTTTCGATGATTCCCCTGAGTCTGAAATGTCGAATATAGTAGGGTAGCATAATTCGTTTGTGTTCGTGGGGTCCCGAATGAATTTTAGGTGTCCATTCAAAAGTGGGAGCATTTCACTCCAAACTGCTGATACAGCATTGCTGGTGTGATCTCTTTTGTGATGTTCGCTTTAGCGGCTCGGATGTTCGCTTTCACGAACAGAAGCCTTTTGGGCTTAGTCGCTTTTGCAACCCAGACCTAGCATTGTTTGCTTTAGCGGACCAGATGTTCACTTTCATGAACAGAAGCCTTTTGGGCTTAGTCGCTTTTGTGACCCGGGCATCTCTTTAGCGATGTTCGCTTTCGCGGCCTGGATATTCTCTTTTGCAAACACCGCTAACCATTTATATTTCTTTTTACCTCATTTTTTAGCATTCTTTTCCATATTCAAACTTCGATATCTTGAGCTTGGAAGCTCCATTTTTGGTGATTCAAGTTGTGTTATGCCTGGAATTGGCGTGGTTGCATGTGGGAATGTTAGGAGGAGTGTGAAGATCATTGTTTTGAGGTATATTCTGCTCCAAAGGGGGCTTCCCAACCCCCTTCCTTGTGATTTAAGGGTGTTTTAATTGCATGATCTATTTTCTCCCTTTTCAAGCATTGAATTATGTCCTATTTTGGGAAACAAGCTCGGTAAGGCATTTAGGACCTATTGATGGAGTAAATTTTGGAATTCCTGGTGTGGGTCCCACAGTCCTATTTTGACACGATTTAAGTCTATTTCCAATTGTTACGTTTTTAGTGTCATAATGTCTGTAATGATGTTGTGATCGATAATTTGATAGTGTGGCGGTGTTCGAAGGAATTTTGGAAGTAGATATCTCATGTTTGGTGACTTTGAAGCGCTCGTGATTAGCGTTGAGGTAGGCTTCGATCTACTTTCTCGATTAGGTTTCTTGGATAATGCCTAGTATAGACTTCATATAATTTTGGATTGTATTTTCCAGATGTTTGGATTTTCTCTATTTATCCCATCTTTTCTTGATTCTGTAGGCGCCTTGGGCTCAGCATGGGTGTTGGGATCCTTAGTTTAAGCTTGTAGCTTTGCTTGTAGTGTAGATGAGCTTGTTTATTCTTGATAGGATAGGTGACTTATGGCCTTAGACTAGGTTGGACCTTAAGTGCTTTAGATTGTGGTTTACCACCCTCATAGTTATGATTTTCTCCCTATAGGGCTTGTATTGAGTCGTTCTCCTTGCACTGGTGCTGGTGACCTTGGTGGCTCATCGTAGCCATGAGTTGGTCCTATCTATGCTCAATCAGGGATTAAAGAGGGATGATTGGGGTAAGGTGTTGTCCCTTGAGTTGGTTCCCCTTTTTAATTATTTGAGACCTCTTCTTTGGTCCCTTCGCTTGTTGTTTACCAGTAGACCTAATATACTATTACCTGAGCTTGATTATATTGTTGGGCCCGAGTCTGTATGTGAGGACCACTTGATCCCAGGTTAGTATTATTCCCTTTGGTAGCATGTTATTTGGCTTGAGTGCCTTGCTTGAATGTTGGTCATGGCATGCGTTTCATTATTTGTTCATTCTCACGAGTTATGTGGTACGATCCCGATTCATGCATTGGCATATTTATCATTTATGACGAAACACTATTTTACTCAATTTTTACCCTAAACTAGTTTTAACAGGAGTCATACCACCTGGATGACTTGATTTATTGGTTTTATAGATTACAAGGCGTCAGGGACATGCTTCTTTCCTACTTGAGATCATAGAGGCATCTGGGATGCACTCAGTTTTTACTTGACTAGGCGGTGGTTAGAGCCATTTCTTTCATGATTCTGGCTATTTTGAGATCCTCTTCAGAGTTGACACACCCTTGAGTCACTCTAACTAGTTGGGCGCCTTACGCTCCTAGCAGTGGAATGTCTAGCTAAGCGGCCTTGATATATTCAGATCCTCTTCGCAGTCAACATGCCCCCGGGTCACTCTTACTAGTTGGGATGGGAGTGGACTGACTAGCTGAGCGGCCTGGAATGATTTGTCAGTCTTGCTAGCTGAACTGGGAGTTGAGTGCAGTCATGGCTACTTGGTCTGAGAGCCTAGGTTTCACTTCTTGGGTTCAAATTCGTGGCACTTCTCTGATGATCCTATTGCATCCTCTGCATTCATATGCATTGCCTTTCACTAGTATACTTGTTTGTTGATTGTACCCTATGATGTATAGGGGCGGTTGGGTTATGTTTGTTGTTTGTACCTTCTGTCTTATGGGATTCCGGCTAGGTTATTGTTTTACTATGTTACGTTCTTTGTTATTGTTTTCCTATTAGCTGATAGGTTTTGGACTTTGGAATTTTGGTTGTGGGTCCTCTTTACCCTGGGTAGTTGACTTGGTTTCTTAGTTGCTTGTGAATAGGTTGTTGGCTTGCGTTCCAGGTACGTTTTTTACTCGGCTTCTCACCCCTTGTATCCTATTTCTTCTCTTTATTGTTTGCCTACTTTAGTATCTCTTGTTTAGTTACTTGTGTTATACTCTCTTTATTACTTGTTATTTTCATGCCCTGAGCTTACACCCTGGACGTGGCTGGCACTCGAGAACCACTACAGTCCCAAGAGAAACCTTGGCCTGGATGACTACTTAGCGGAAGACTTCCTCAAGATATGATAGGCTTAAAACAGAATTAAATCAGTTAAACTCAAATACTCATCTCATAAAGTCTGGAAAATACTCAACAACAATACTTATAGTTCGTAAAACAACTCAAAATAAATTAAATACTAAGAGATGCCTCAACTCTGTCTATCTATGAAGCCTCTACTATTAAACAAGGATGTCAGGGACAGACTCACGGCATCTCAAAACTATTAACTAGAAAGTAAATGTGAAGCCCTCTGGAATGCAAAGAGACTCACCAAAAGCTAGCTGAAGTGTAGAGTGATCTCAACGAAGCACCTTTTGATGATCCTCAATACTTGTATCTGCATCATAAAAAGATGCAGGTCAAATGACATCAGTACATTGAATGTACGAGTATGTAATAAGGCTGAATGAATATATTACTAAACTAATAAGGCTGAAAGAATACTCAACTCAACTCAACTCAATACAAAGCAATAGTAAGAGATGAAATATTTAAAGCTTCTTAAATAAAAGATGCTAACTAAAGAAAAGTGTGTATAAAAAAAAAATAGTCTCTACTCTTATTTGGGAAATTCTCTAACTGACAACCATTACTATGAGCTACGTGATGATACACTGCCTCATCCACGCTGCCAAAACTGTCCTATACCAAGTCGGGGTATAGAATCTCTCAACTAAGTGGATCCACTAAGCAATAAGGATTCATCTAAAAAGTATGATCTTGTACCCATGTTGGCAAGACATGGTTTATGAGGATTTTGAGTTGTCTGAACCCATCCCCATATCGGTGCTCAATACTACTCCGAATAATATATATACTCATGCTCAAATGTATGAAACATACTCTTTCTCTGGTTTGAGATAATTGCTCAAACTATCCTCTTAAAAGAGGTAGAAATATATCCGAACTCATTGCTCATTTAGAAAACAAGGTTTCTCTTTGTTCAATATAAAAATACGTTCTCTGGGTTAGGATAATTACTCAAAAGGGGCCTCTTTAAGAGGTAACTTCTCTTTACTCAATCTTTCTTAAAACTCTTGTACTTTTATCAAAATAATACTCTCTTTCTTCATGTAAAGATGAAATATTTGGGAAATACTTGGTTCCCTTATACCATTGCTTAAATTTTGGTTAAACTTTTTTCTCAAATTTCTCTGTACATTCTCAAAAACTCAGTTTAAAACAAAATGTTGGCTTTAAAAGAATTTCAAAATTTATAATTCAAAATAGGGTTCATGCTGAAATATAGACATGAACAACTCAACTCAAGGATCTCAATAACAATATAGAAAAACTCAATGCTCAATACTTAGAACTCAATGATACTAATCATCTCAAGAATACTCAATTAATAGGGTTCATGCTGAAATATAGACATGAGCAATTCAACTCAAGAATCTCAATGTATAACATATAGCAATTCAATAATTAGGAATAGAACTCCAAAAAAAAAAAGAATCAGGAACTCAAGAACTCAGAACTCAACATCAACTCATTTCAAGAATACTCAAATCTAAGGATAGAATCCTAGATTTACTCTTTTACTGATTTGAAAATATATGTAGGGTGCGAGGATGAACTAGTTCAATACTATGATAGTCTTACATACCTAGAAAGAACAAAGTTCTTGGAAAAATCGATGAAATTCGAAGAACGCTTGAAAACCCTAGCTTTTTTGCTCTTGAATCCTTGCTCTAAGTCTTTGTAGTGTTAAAGAATGTAAAAGAATGTTTTAACACTGTTTATACCCTTAACTAGTTTAAAAAGGTTCGGGTTTAGGCTTAAAAGGGATGGGAAAATACTAACTACCCTTCTTAAATTTGACAAAAAACCTTCTACGGGTCCATCTACGATCCGTAGTTTGTGGTTTGTGGTTTGTTCTACGGACTGTAGATCCCATCTGTGGAATTTATATTGAATTTTTAAGGCTCAAAAGTTCATTTATGGGTCCCAACGATGACCCATAGTAGTTCTTACGGCCCGTAGAATGGATCCGTAGGAATTAGGTCCCAAAACATGACTCCCAGTACTTTTCTGATGACTTGATAGGACAGATCGTCGTTTAACCTACGGCCCATAGGTTTGATCCGTCGTTCACAGACTCAGAAAACTCTGATATGGCAGTCTCGGGTAAAATAGCCATAACTTTTTACTCTTAACTCGAAATAAGGCAAACTTGGTGGGGTTGGAAAGAGAACTCAAAGAGCTTCAATCTGATCGGTCATAGGCCACCGAACTCTTTATGTGCTGGAAGATATGATTGTTTGAAGTTGACCTAAGCAGAATCTTATGTCAAAACTTAATCTGTAATGAAGCTTTCAACTCAACTTTGTGCTAGGGGGTTCTTGTGACCTTAAGTCATATCCAAATTCATTCGAACACCAAGGAAATGACCTTTACACATATGAGCAATTTAAGAATCACCCAATATGATTTTTACATGAAAATAAGGAATGGTTTGGGCCTTAACTTAGAAATTTTCAGGGTGTTACAATATCGCCTCCTTGGAATCATTCAACCTCGAATGATGGATGAACTGAGCATGGAAAGGAAAGGAGTTAATGTTACTATCGTTTGGACTTATGAACTTATCTACTAACATAGGTGGAAGTGATTCATACTGAGAGTTTTTGAAACTGAACTCGATCACGCTTAGCGTGAAACTCACATAAGATTTCAAGATTATAGGCCATGACATGAAACAAGGTATCCGGGCACAAAGTAAGAGTATGACTACCATGCCTTGAGTGATATGACTGGTAGCTTTTAAGCTTAGCAACACTTCTCAACTTTTTTTCTCATTTCTGATTACTACTTCATTAGCTGCAACTCATAGCTCCCACTAGAGTATATAAATTCTCTTACAAACGTCTAAGTTAAATCCTTTGCTCTTACTGTGTTCAAGCTTAATCTCTAATTCAAAAGGTGTTAAACACGAGATGTTTATACTTATCTATCCCAAAAGATACAGGTTCTATACCGCTATAGGGAATCTCATCTGAAAAACATTTTTCCTTATAGATGCATTCAACCAACCTTAAGCCCATATCAAGAAACACCTAATGCATCATGCATTATTCCACATGTTAACAACACCACATTCAAGCCTAGTACTATAACCACTCCATGGACTCCTACTAACCAATCATTCTAAGAATTTCTCATTTTCTTATCATCTCTACCAACTGCAATTTCATACATTACTATCAGGAATCGACTAATTGCTCTCATTTAACTATTACTCATAGTAAAACACCATCCTATTCCTCCTCCATATTATAACTTTAGATGACATTTTAACACCTCCACTACCATAATAAAAGACATCAACCTTTTCATTCTATCACTACTCAACTACTATCATCAGCATCGCTATCAAAACTAAAAAAGGATTACTAAAGGAGTTTAGGGCAAAAGATCATAAGTTCAATTCACTCAAAATGTCTGATATAAGAATATGCATGACATAACGTTATTCCTTTAGCCATTGAGAGTAAATCATGAATTTGCAAGACTGAGCATGCTATGACATACGAGTGCTTATATGAATAGGTTCATATCATGAGGCTGATATCCATAACTTTGTGGAGTTAGATTGAGATCAATGGGCAAAAGTCTTTTCCCCTTATTCAATGAACTGAGCTGTAACACCTCGGACTTTGAGAAATGGACCATGGACCCTTCACGGCATCCTAGACGGTCCTTGTAGGGGACCACAGTCCATTAAGGATGTCGTTACTGACCATCTATGACTGTCGGGGGAGGGGTCAGCTAGACGGTGCCTTAGACGGCCTATGGTGACTTGTATGGCCCGTCTAGGGGTCCGTACAAGTCACACAGTTAAGGAAATTGCACCCAAGTCAGGTCTTGAGTGTTGGGAAAACCTCAAACAATCACATTTTTTTGCACAAAATTAATTTGGTGGCCCATGACCTATCAAATTAAAGGTCTTTGATTCCTCTTTCCAATGCCACCGAGTTTTCCTAATTCTGAGCCTGGAGTAAATAAGTATGCTTGTTTTAGTGAAGCTCTATTGGGTAGGGAAGCATAAAGACCCACTAGACAGGCCATCATGCCTTAGACGGCCCCTCAAGCCCCTCATGAAGGTCACCTCATCAGTTTTAAGTGAGTTTGCACCCCCAAGGCCACTGTGAAGGACCACGGATTCCTAGACGGTTCGTGAAGCTTCACACGGACCGTAAAGTCTTCTATGAAGGAGACTTGTTAGACTTGGAGCTTAGGGTCAACTTCAAACACTCATATGTTTCAGCACAAAATGTATTATGTGGCCCATGACATATAAAATTAAGGATCTCTGAATCATCTTTCAAATGCCACCGAGTTTGCCTAATTCCAAGCTTGGAGTAAAAAGTTATGCCCGAAATAGTGAAGCCCTGTCAGGCAGAGCATCTTCACGACCCACTTGACGGGCCGTGGTACTCTAGACTGCCCGTGAAGCCTATCTTGAAGTCACTTCGTCAGCTTTTAAGTCAGGGTCGCATTGGTCTTTTCCCCTATGCGTTTGGTACTTAAAATACATCGTTTTACTCAATCTAAGCCTAATATTCTAGTCAGAAACTACCCATAACCCTCATTCTCCTAAATTCATCTAGCTTAGAACAAAAAGAAGAGAAAAGAAGCGATAGATTTCCCAAGAACAAGCAGAGGTCTTCTCCAAGTTCAGCCCTGAAATCCAAAGGATTTCTCCGTAGTTTTCATCACTGGGTATATGGGATTTCACTAGTGGGTTCCTTTCACCATTAGGTCCCTAGAATTTAGTCAGTTCTTCAAGTTCTGATAAATTGTTCAGACCTAGGGTTTCCAAAATCTTGGAGATTCATTATGACTTTAGCTGCTATAGTTCCATGATTCTAATTAACATGTTTCTTTGAAAATATGCATATTTCCATGTATAGAATTCAGAACCCTAGCTTGTATTAATTATCAGTACTCATGAATTATACTTTCTAGGCAGATCAGTCAGGAAATCATGCTTCAGAACTCGAATGCCATATCTTTCAGTATATTTATGTTGCATGTCTGTATTTTGAGCTACTCTGTATTTCAGTTTCATTTAAGCTATATACATATTTAGTTGGGAGTAGACTTAGCATGGAGTTGGAGTAGCATTCAACGTACCCTCATAGTCCTAGAACTACGTGCCAACATAGGTTCAGAAGTCCCCTCTGTTGGGCATCAATTTTAGTGATCACGCCATAGTCATTCCTCTGTACCCCTGGCAAGGTATATTGGGTCCTCTCGATGGGTTGTATACATCGGACTCCACGTTTAGCTCATGTGGTTTATGTCGGTTTATAGAGCTCCCAAAATCATACTCTTATTGCATTGACCATGTTATCTGCATTTATTTCAGTATTCAGTTCAGCATGTTATCTTCATGATTAGTACTTGGTCATTGCATCTAGCTCAATTTTAAGTTATATTTCAGTACAACATATTGCCATGCTCAGTCTATATTGTCAGTATTATATTGTTTTGTTTATATCGTACAGCTTAGTATCTATTTCATGCATGCTCAGTACATTCAAAGTATTGACGCATACTTTGCGCTACATCGTTTTATGATGTAGGTTCAGGCGCTCAGCATCCAGATCACGCATAGTACGATTTCCAGCCCATACTCAGCAACTTCAATGGTGAGTCCTCATAGTTCGAGGGAATTTCTTTATGTTTGGTTTAGTTAGCTTACTTTCAGTTTTTCAGTATATTTTTTTTGAGTTAGCTGGGGACTTGTCCCAACAGCTCATCAGTAGTAGAGGCTTTCAGACATAGAGTCAGTGTTAAGGGTTTTGGAGTTGTTTCCCCTAGATATATTTTCATTTGGAGTCCTTTAGTTTTGATTCATTTATTAGTTATGCTTCCGCTTATCTTAATTATATATTCAGTATGCTTGTGATATGCCAGACTAAGGGTTAGCTTGGGGTCACTTGTGATCCTAGGTCCCGTGCTATGTCAAGGGGGTAGTCTCGAGGCGTGACGGCATAGATGTAATTTTTTCTGTAGTGTATGAGCATAGGTCATGAACACAATTATGATATTAGAAGCATCAATCGGATGTTGTGACGACGGAACGTTAAGGAATACACTAGAGTATGAATGAATCGATATACCACTCTAACTCTTTATGAACACATCACTATCTGATTCTCAACACTTGACTTGGTTTCTTATCTTATCATCTCCCCCTAAGGTCTGAATTCGACACTTCAAAGCTATAGATCTATTCCATCATATCTAAACTAGTCTATATTTGCTTTACTCTAATACTCAGAAAATGTTTCTCTCATTGCTACTACACTCTCCACGCGCATACACTAAGATTCCTTCTAAGCCTTCTCTCTGAGATACGTTTCCTAACTTCTTTCGGCTTGTATAAGGGACTTTCTATGACTGTTACCCACATTGTCTTATAAAGCCGCTTAATCTAACTCTTAATAGTCTGAATTATCCTTCTTAGCCCACTAATACTATCCTTTTATGTTCATATCTAGTTAACCAGAGGAAACTTTAATTATATTAAAAAGTCTCATTATTTGCTATATATGATTTCTCCGACCAAACTTTTAAGGGTGATAAATAATTCTTACATTAGCCTACTCCACATTGATAACTCAAATATACTATCTAGGCACACATGAAAAATCATAAACTTAATTAGAACCTTATCTTACGACATATGATCTCGGGTACACCTCTTAATGCTCTTGTTAATCTAATGACTTAGCCATACTTCATTGGTCTAATCTAAGGGTCATAATACCACACTTATACCACTCACATTCATTGTAAACTAACATCGTAATTCCTCACCTACTCTATGTCAAACATACCAAATCAATTCTCAAAACTAACATCATCACCTTTATGTTTCCATCTTTTTTTATCACGACACTCATCTCAATTTCAAGCTTAGTGTCTAGTACTAAATACAGATATTTATATAATTGCTCACATACTATACTAACTTACGACCACTAGATAAAAGTAAGAAACATTCACCCACTAAGACCTCATGACAAGTAGTTAATGTTTATCTTCAGTCTACCTATTTACATATTACCGTCACATTCATTTTTACAACTTAAGTACTATTTACCCACTTACTATATATCATCACTTAACTAGTTCTATAATCCTCTAAATACTATGGGGCCCTCCTTTCAAAAATAATAAGCCTAGCTTAAATCTATCACCTCATAAATACTCTACTTTTATATTCAACACATATACTTAGTCTTCACTAACACCATGACACATCGACATAAACTCCTTTCTGGTTAAATTAAACTCTTAACTCATCTTAACTGGTAACTATTTATCTACCTTCAATCATGAAATCCACATAAAATTATTACTCCTTAGCCTGCATATAAGGGAAAATTCCTCATTAATGACTTACTGGGTACATGACTACAACTATACACTTTACTCAATAACTATCCCAATTTCTTAGGTTACTACACCTCTAAATGCATACTTCTAACTTTGGGCACTTTTACTACTACTATTTATCGCATCATAGCTCACACTATATTTTTCGGTGAAAATACTACCTAGGCTCTAAAACATACTCCCCTATTATAGGGTATCACCTGAAACAAGACTTAGAGAAGAGAGTCTGTGAGTACATCTCGCTTTTAGCTTGAACGCACAATTCATATGAATAAGAGTGCATTTTTTCTAATCTAAACACTTAAGGTCACTCATGGGCTTCTCTCCATACCCTCTATAGTCTAATGAATTTCTCAAGACTTTTGCTGAGAGCAACTCATCGATAAGGATCCGGGCTTTGCTTTTCACTACCTTGAGTATGAAGAATAGTCGAATGGATTTGAGAAACACACGAGTTTGAATAAGTTTCTTATGACACAGTCCTATTGCACGATTTAGAGTATCAAAGAAGGGAAAGTTTTCTTAAATGTCTGTAGTCCCTCATTTATAAAAATGGGGCCCTCACAACTATAAATAAGATCCTACAGAAATGACTTCATAGATACCCTAGGACACTTGAACTCTGTGCTCTGATACCAATTTGTCACACCCCGAGCCTACACCCTGGACGTGACCGACACTCGATAGCCATTACTGGTCCCCAAGAGAACCCTTGGCCTGATTGAGTACTTAGCGAAAGTCTTACTCAAGAAATGATAGGCTCAAAACAAAATTAAATCAGTTAAACTCAAATACTCATCTCATAAAGTCTGGAAAATACTCAATAGCAATACTTATAGTTTGTAAGACAACTCAAAAGAAAGTAAATACTGAGAGGCACCTCAACTTTGTCTATTTATAAAGACTCTACTATTAAAGAAGGATGTCGGGACAAGACCCACGGCATCTCAAAGCTACTAACTATAATGTAAATGTGAAACCCTCTGGAATGCAAAGAGGCTCGCTAGAAGCTTGGTGAAGTATAGAGTGATCTCAATGAAGCGCATGTTGATGATCTTAAACACCTGTATCTGCATCATAAAAAGATGCAGGTCGAATGACATCAGTATATTGAATGTATGAGTATGTAATAAAGATGAATGAATAAATAACTGAACTGATAAATCTTAAAGAATACTCACCTCAACTCAACTCAATACAAAGGAATAGTAAGAGATGAAATATTTAAAGCTTCATACATAAAAGATGCTAACTCAAGCAAATTGAATATAAAAATATAATAAATTAGACTTTACTCTTATTTGGAAGATTCTCTAACTGAAAATCATCACTATGAGCTAGGTGATGATAATGTGTCTCCCCCATGCTGCTAAAATTGTCCTATACCATGCGTGGGTATAGAGAGTCTTAATTAAGTGGATCCACTAAGCAATAAGGATTCATCTAATAAGTATGATCTTGTACCCATGTTGGCAAGACATGGTTTATGAGGATTTTGAGTTGTCTAAACTCATTTTCATATCGATGCTCAATACTACTCCCAATAATATATATACTCATGCTCAAATGTAAGAAACATACTCTTTCTCTGGTTTGAGATAATTGCCAAACTATCCTCTTAAAGAGATAGAAATATCTCAGAACTCATTTTTCATTTAGAAAACAAGGTTTATCTTTGTTCAATGTAATAATACTTTCTCTGGGTTGAGATAATTACTCAAAAAGAGCCTTTTAAGAGGTAACTTCTCTTTGCTCAATCTTTCAGAAAACTCTTTTACTTTTCTCATAATAATACTCTCTTTCTTCGTGTAGAGATGAAACGTTTGGAAAATACTTAGTTCCCTTATACCATTGCTCAAATCTTGGTTAAAACTATTTCTGAAACTCCTCTTTACTTTCTCAAAAACTCAGTTTAAAACAAAAATACTGGATTTAAAAGATTCTCAAAAGTTATAACTCAAAATAGGGTTCATGCTGAAATATCTACATGAACAACTTAACTCAATGATCTCAATAATAATATAGAAAAACTCAATACTCAAAACTAAAGAACTCAGAACTCAACGATACCAATCATCTTAAGAATACTCAATTAATAGGGTTCATGTTGAAATATAGACATGAGCAAATCAACTCAAGAATCTTAATGTATAACATATAGCAATTCAATAATTAGGAATCGAATTCCAAGAAAAATAGAATCAGGAACTCAAGAACTCAGAAATCAACACGAACTCATCTCAAAAATACTTAAATCTATGGATAGAACCCTAGATTTACTCTTTTAATAATTTGAAAAGAGATGTTGGGCGCGAGGAAGAACTAGTCCAACACTATATTAGCCTTACATACCTGGAAAGAACAAAGTTCTTGGCGAAATCAATGAAATTCGAAGAACGCTTGAAAAAACTAGCTTTTCTCCTCCTGAATCCTTGCTCTAAGTCTTTGAAGTTTTAAAGAACGTAAAAGAATGTTGTAACACTGTTTAGACCTTAACAAGGTGAAAAAGGATCGGGGTTTAGGCTTAGAATGAATGGGAAAAGACTAAAGTGCCCTTCTTAAAAATGAAAAAAAAAAACTTCTGCGGATTCATCTACTTTTGTGGTTTGTTCTACGGACCGTATATTCCATCCGTGAAATTTATATTAATTTTTTAAGGCTCAAAAGTCCATTTACGGGTCCAAACGACGGCCCATAGTAGTTCTTATGGCCCGTAGAATGGATATGTAGGAATTAGGTCCCAAAATTTGACTCTCAATACATTTATGATGACTTGACAGGATGGGTCGTCATTCAACCTATGGCCCGTAGTTTGGATTTGTCGTTCACAGACTCAGAAAACTCTTATATGGCAGTCTCTGGTAAAATAGTCATATCCTTTTACTCCAAACTCAAAATAAGGTAAATTTGGTGGCGTTGGAAAGAGGACTAAAAGACCTTCAATTTGATAGGTCATGGACCATCCAATTCATTATGTGCTGGGAGATATGATCGTTTTAAGTTCACCTAAGTACAATCTTATATCAAAACTTAATCGGTAATGAAGCTTTCAACTCAACTTTATGCTAGGTTATTCTTGTGACCTTAAGTCATATCCAAATCCATTCGAACACCAAGGAAATGACCTTTATACATTTGAGAAATTTAAGAATCACTCAATATGATTTTTATATGCAAACAAGAAATGGTTTGGGCCTTAGCTTAAAAAATTTTGGGATGTTACAGTTATTTATGCTTGTGTTTATCTTTTGAGCTCAGTCAACCATTTCCTACAAAGTACCAAAAACATACTACACTTCTGCCCCCTGCAGATTGCAGTTTGAGTTATCGTTGTTGATTTGGAGTCGTGCAAAATAGGTTGGACTTTTGGAGATTAGGGTGAGCTCCTGGCGTCCGAAGCTATCGATTTTTGGTCTTTATATTGTATTCAGAGACAACCTTTACTTATGTTGTATTTGTAAAGACTTGTACTCTTATTTTGGATTAGATGCTCAACTACTGACTGATGTCAGGTCTTGGGATGGTTCCTGTATTATTTTCTACGATTATCTTCTCTTCGCTTTGTTATAATATTTTTACTCCTTGTTATCGGCTTCTGCTTGGTAGCTCGCTGCTTATGGATCCAGGATAAGGGTTAGGCTTACCTACTAGAGGGATGTGGCAAGGGCGATCATGACTCGAGAAATCGGGTCGTGACAATATATGGGACAAGTGGCTTACCGTATTAAATGAATTTCAAATTTGGTCTATTAAAATCAATTAAACTAATGATTCAAAAGAAAAACCATCAATTAAATAATCGTTATTAAACGGATAGTTCAAAACTCTCATTTAAAGTTATGGAAAGGGTATTTTATGAAGCAAGAGTTCTAGTACTCAAAACTTCCAAAAATTACAACGGTTCAACAACATTCTCAAACCAACTTCACCGATTGATTAGAAATAACTCGGGGCAACTATAGGAAGGGATAAAATGGTATTTTTATGAAAAATTTCAAAACTGACCTTCCGGATCATTAAATGTGATTTTCCTAATCTTGATTCCTAAGTTAGGAATTTGTGTTTAAATTTCTCTTATCTGAACTGAAGGTACATGCAGTAACTGTGTTGTATCATACCTTTAATTTTCATAGCATGATTACCTAAGTAAATTTTTATATATATATATAACAAAATTGTAATTTTTACTTCATGTGTTTCATACCTAATGAGATATTGGTTGTAATTTAGAATTTACCATTTTTCTTATTTTTTTGGAGTTTGTGATTTTTTTATTTGTGATTAAATTTGTTAAGATGCTTCTGCTTAAATTTAACAAATCAACATTACCTTCTTTGTAGATGCATGCTTGAAAATAATAGGCTAAGTTCATGATTGAATATTTGGTGAATACTAAACTTAATGTTTTTTGTGAACACGCAACTGAATTACTTTTCAACACTATCAATGCTCTTAAGATGTTATACTTCATGCAAACAAGATCATTTTTTAAAAACTATCTCAAAATTTAAAGAAAAAATTATATAATTTGCTTAAGTGGTGTGAGTCTATGTGGATTTAAGAGGAGAGGGGCGGATTGAAAATATCAAATAAAGCTACGTGGGGTGAGTCGGGAAGGGAGAAATTTCTGGATTTGCGAATTTAAACGGGTTTTCCTCATAACCGCATTGCCCATACCACTTATTGTTTCTACAAGATAAATCCCTTCATTGATCTATGTTATTTTCTAGAAAAAATCTTCTAATATAATATTTTCATTCTTTACTAATGTAATTATTATGACAAAGCTAAATTTAAGTATTCTTATTTTGTGTGAATGTATGACACGTTACTTACTTGAATCGAATCTTAAAATACTTATATTATTTTATATAGAATACATAATATTAAGAATGATGGTGACAGATTTTGACTTGCATTAAATATTTTAAGAATTATTAACTGACCATAGCAATATGAGTTATTTTTCCTCTGTTTTTCATTATTTTGCATTGTTTTGTTCCTTATTACAATAGTAATATCTTTTTTCATATTATTTTTGTGTAACTTATCAATATATATGTAACATATTTTATACTAATTTCTCATTAAAAAAATAAAAGTATGATTTGTGTATATAAGAGATATTAAGTGTTCCAACTATTGTGATTATGAATATAATAACTTCACTGTTAAATTTGTATATTCAATGTAAATATAAATGTTAAGTTACAAATTTCATCATATAACTTTTAGACTTATTTTTTTAATTTTAGCTTCAAATACAATAGTTATAAACAATTTTAAATGTACTCATTTTTTAATAAAAAATATTTAAACATCCTTTTTAACTTAAAACCACTTAAAATAAATTAATCTAAACAGATTCCAAAACTATTATACAATACACACAAAGATAACAAAAGGGGCTCAAACATGAAAAAAATAACTTGCTCTAATTTAGGACATCATCAATAATTTATGACTGTTATGTAGTTGGTCAAAGAAAAAGATCAATTTTGAATGTGGTATGAATTTCAGGGATGAAGGAAGAAATATTTTTTTTTGCAAAGCTTCAACTAAAAAACATAACTGACCGGTAGGGTCCACTTTACCATCTGACAACGTTTTAATGGCTCTCATACAATAATTGTCGGTTAAATTCACGATAATTTTGTGAACAACACAAAAATTCACTGACAAATAATAATAAGAAAACTGACATAGATAATAAATAAAAACAAATCATCTTCATAATTACTGACACAGGTATTATTTTGTTTTTTTCACGCTGTCATTTTCTAAACGCATGATATTTTTCGTAAATCAAAACTATAATTAGTTTTTATTTTTTATTTTCTATTTGATGTTTGGTATACTCATGGGTAACTATCTACTTTGTAAAATAGATGTGCACAATATATTTCTATTCAAAATACAATAGGGTTGACGAAATGACATTACGAAAGAATTTTTACAAAAATTAAGGAAATCCTTTTCCGCCTAAGTTATATTCAACATTAACAATAAAAATTAAAATTCAGTACCAATCAAAGTTAAACAATGTAGAATGTTTTTTCTACTAATCACATCGCTTGTCATCTATGTGAGTGATAACTCCCTTCCTAGTAAAAATATCTTTTAATGTAAAATTGTCATTTTCTAGTAATGGTAATTATTATTAAGATAAAAACCAAATTTAAATATTGTTTTGTATGAAGATATTACAAGTTGCTTACTTCAATGGAATCATAAAATACTTAAGTTATTTATCTTTTGTTTAGTTAATTATTAAGTACCAATCATGTTGCCTAAACCACGAGATTGTCATGAATTTGTAACTAATGTTAAAATAGTAATACAGGTTTAAGAATTTTTTAAAATCATGAAAATTTAGAGTTTTATATTTTATCAATTAAGATGTGTTTGGTATGAGAAAAAATATTTTTTGGATATTTATATCCAAAAAATCAGCAAATACTTATACCTCTCGATATTTATACAAAATTAATTAAGTGTAAAAACTACTATTTTCATATATACATTTATTGTTGTGTGTATATATATATATATATGTATGTATATATATATATATATGTATGTATATATATATATATATGTATGTATATATATATATATGTATGTATATATATATATATATATATGAAAAAAATTAGTTTTAATTTTCAACTATTAAGATTAAATTGATTAATGCAACAAAGAAGTATAACTATTACAATGTTACCATAAAAATATGTGGTGTAGTGGATGAAGCTGCCTCCTTTTAACCAGAGATCCTGAGTTCGAGTCAGGAATAGGAAAAATTTTGATAGATTGTCACGACCTGATTTCTCGAGTCATTATGACACCTACTATAACCCACCAGATGGTAAGTCAACATGTAACCCAGAATGATAAGCAATGGGTCTAAGGGTAGAAACAAAGCAGAACTAACAATTTAAATACAGAACCAGAAGAATAAGCGGAAGCAAACCAAAAGATATACAAAGAACAGATCCCTCCCTGAACCTAGAAGTCACAAGTACAGAGCTGCTTAAAATAATGAGTACAAGTCCCAAAAGTGACCCAAAATACAAGAATTGTCTCAAATTATAAAAGACTAGCCATCAAAACATAGATGGAGACAGTTAAAGTCCAGGACGCCATGAACTCACCCTAGCCTCTGAATTTGGCAATTGTAGGCTCAATCTCAGAATTGATAACTGATGCTCGAACTTGCATCACGAAATAAATATATGGTGTAGCATGAGTACCAAAACACTATGTAATTAGTAGGCATCATATGCCGACTAAGAAAGAAAAGTAAAGTCAATATGAAAATCTAGAATTTAAACTCATAGAGGTCAAATAACGAAAAGCTAAAGGGAATGCACACGAGTGTACTAAGAATAGAAAAGAAGTAAGTACCACAAACTAAACCTAGCCAGACCCCATAATCCCAGCATGTACACTAGTGTGCAAGCTTAAGTAAAATCCGAACGGATCTCATAAGCCCGACAGGTACACAAAATACTTGGGAACTAAATAAGAGAAACTGGCGGTATTTCCAACACCGCCTCAACCTTTCCCGGACTGCAACTGTGGTAAAGGAAGTAAGGGACAAATAGAATCATATAGTCAGGACTTGAAACTAATCAAAGGGTTAGTAACCCTGTTAGAACTTGAAACTGATCAAACAGGAAATGTAGCCACCTAGTCAAGGACTTGAAATTGATCAAAGGGTATGTTTGCTCTGACTCAAAGTAGAATCACTGAGTCAGGACTCAAAACTGATCAAAGGGGGAATAAACAGGGACTGAACCCGCTTGAAAAAGATGCACACGAGAGCCTCAAAATAGGACCAATGATAAGGTATATAGGCTCATACTGTGGAAAACAATCTCCAACGACTCCAATTCCCTTGCCAACTCAATATTGGTCCAAACCATAGCACATGACCACCTCCAGAGTCATCAGGGCCCCACTCCAGCTCCAACTCCACAACTCGATAACAGATCTTCGATATGCCCAAAATAGACCATGTATACGCCAAGTCGATAATAAGGATAAAACCAAGAAGGAAAATGGAAATCTAAGTTGAGTTGTCGCCTAACTAAGGATAATAGTATTAGACCTGAGTCTACTATATCACTCAACACGGAGCTAAGTCATCTGTTACGACGTCGAAGAGGTTCTAAGGCCTATCGGCTCCAAAATACACAAGTCTATGGAAATCACTAGTCTACGCATAGACTAAGGCCAAGCATGCTCAAAATTAATCATAAATAACAACCAAAACACCCTACAAGATAAGGACAATCATAGGCAATACAACCAATATGCTATCAGTCAAAACCTTGTAAATAGCTATAACATAATTTTTTAAAAGCTAAGCAAGATCAAGTATATAACCACCCTAAATTCCCATAAATCAATGTAGATTTACATGTTCAAGCTCAATATAAGGAATGAGAAGTTGTAGCCTACCTTAAGGTAGACCACACATGCTCCAAATCACTATTTTGGAGCTTTTCCCTTCCGAATGTTACCACGCTATCAAAAATATAATCAAAATATTACGACGGCCGTGTAGATAGAAAAAACACATAAAATATAGATGGACCAAAATTTGAGTCAAAATCAGAAATATGGGACCTGCATTGAAAATTCTGAAGATGACTCCGTAAAAAAGGTCCTATTTACCTCTCCAAACTTGTATCTTAAAACAGGACACAGTTCAGGGATCGGAACATCCCAAAACCAAATCATGTCAGTTTTCACCAATTTAAATAAAGAGAGATGGGGATGGAAGCCCCTTCAAAGCCTAATTTACCTCAAAAAAAGATTCTCTAGCATTCCTCTAGAACTCCCCCACATATCCTCTCACTTTTAAGAACACGCTGGACTTTGAATCACTCAAATCAGAGTTAAAATGCTCCCACAATCGCCAATTGAAGTTTTAGAACAAAGGTTGATCGTGGTATGACTTTTAATTAAGAGACTATATCCAAACGTTCATTACGATCGTGAAGGTCGAGAAGATTTTCCTTCACGAATGTGGTGAATTCCATGCAAATGTGTAGTAAAACGAACCTGAGCTCCGTGAAAGCAACAAGGGAGACCGCAAACATAGAGGGTAAAGACCCAAACCCTCGCGAACACGCCCAAGGCCAAGCGAACATGGAGGCCAATTCACTTTGCCTTTGGAAATGCAGCCAAGGATCCCACAAACTCAAAGGGTAATAGATGCTTGCACTAGATTATGCATATCAATTGGTTTTTCCAAGTCTCGAATTCTACGACAGGGTGCTCAGGATTCATTCGAAACCCCCTGCACACAAACAAACTATGCTACCCCACAAAATTTTACATACAAGACTCAATGAATCAGTTGAAACTTCTAACTGAGGTCGTCTCGACAAAAATTGTGTCTCATACCCAAGCTCCATTTTAAGACAAATTCCACAAGGGGGCTCAAAATCGGTTTGGAAGCTTTGGGCTAGCAAGAAAGGTCATTCTAGACCAAACTCGACATTCTGAAGCTAACGGAACATCTTAAATTACATTATGAGGTCGCCTTCTTAAGATTTTGAATAAAGTCAACCATTCAAGTTTTAGAAGCTCCAAAACACAGAAACTTCAACAAAAACTAAAGAATGACCAAGTGACTGAACTATCAACCGAATGCTCTAAACAATGAAATAAAGGGGTTTACACATAAATGAACTAGAGGGTCATTACAATATCCACTACTAATAAGGACTTTCATCTGTGAAAGTAAGTGTAACACCTTGAACTTCGGTCAGTTTTTAGTTTTGGGTCAACTTCAAATGACCATAACTTTCAGCATATAAGAAGTTAGGTGAGCCATGAGGTATCAAATCGAGGGTCATTGATTCCTCTTTCCAACGCCGCCGAGTTTTCTAAATCTTGAGCTAGGAGTAAAAAGTTGTGGCCTTTTGAGTGGAGCCTCTCCGGTTAAGGCTTTCCATCCATTTGGGAAAGGGGGTATTCCGATCTTTTTCTTACCCCACTAGGCCTAAAACGTTTTTCTCACCCAAATAAGGGTCTAATCTGATTTAGACCATTATTTCCACGTTCTTAAATGCTTAAGGTTTAGAGAAGGGTTTCAAGAGGATAAAAGGAAGAGGGTTTCAAGCGTCCATTCAAGGATTGAGAAATTTCACCAAGAACAAGTGTTCTTCGAGGTATGTAAGCTATGATAGTGTTGCGTTTGTTCACCCTCACACCAATCATGTGATTTTATCCATAAAATTTGTTCTTGAAGTTGATTGATTGAGTTTCTTGAGAAATTCTTGAGTTTTAACCCCATTTTTTAACAATGGAGGTTTTTGAGTTCTTGAGGTGAGGGTCTTGCAAATGAGTGTTGTTCTTGATGGTTTTTGGGTGTGGTTTCGTTGAATTTGTGTTGGTTTTATGAATACAAATGAGTTTGGAGGAAATGATTCGATTCTAGATAAGTTAGGCATTGAATTGGAGCAACAAAATTCGTAAAAAATCTGGGCAGGGGCATGGGGCGGCGCGCCAGAACTACTGCCAAGTAGTTTGGGGCCTAGCGCGGTGTGCCACTCAGTGCACCCCAAAAACTGGTCAGTAGTTTTTGGGCTGGCACCCCGCGCAACTCAGTGCGCCAGGGTCGCCAGGTCCCTTACCCTTCGTTCCAAGTGTATTCCCTCGAATCGTACCTATGTTCTCTCCTCGGTACCCACACTTAAAATCTTCATTTAATCCTTTAGATATCCTACATATACTAATCACATCTCTTAATATATGTTTCAAATCAAGTTAAAGTTAAGAGGAAAGTTCAAGAAGTCCTTTTGAAAAGTCTTTTGCAATTATCTATAACTTGAACTAAGACTTGAGTAAATGTGTATGAGAAGGAGGAGAGTTGTCTTTTGTGTTTCAAAATGAGTATAAGGTAACTAATATTCCCAAGTATAATACTTTTACATTTTAAAAAAAGAAGAAGAGAAATATCGATTTCTAAATGAGTTTAAAAGTTCAGAGGAGTTTTAGAGTATTACCTCTTTTAAGAAGATCTTTTGAGTAATTATCTCAAATTGAGGAAGAGTTATGTTTTAAAATATTTTAGCATGAGTTATATATATTTGGGAGTAGTACTGAGCATCGATATGGGGATGAGTACAGACAACTCAAAAATCCTCATAAACCATGTATGCCAACATGGGTAAAGGGTCATACTTCTTAGATGATTCGTTATTGTTTTTAAGCATAACTTAGTGGATCCACTTAGTTGAGGAGTTCTATACCCCGAAAAGGTATAGGACAGTTCTGGTAGCATGGGTGAGACGTTGTATCATCATGTAGCTCATAGTGATGGTTTTCAGTTAAAGAATCTCCCAAATAAGAGTAAAAGATTTTATTATGGTATTTTCATATGCTTTGAGTTATTATATACTATTTTCAAAGCTTTATATATTGCATCTTATTACCATTGCTTTCATATTGAGTTGAATTGAGTTGAGTTGAGTTGAGGTGAGTAGGTCTTCCCTTTCTATCAGTTCAGCTATATATATGCATATGTTTTAGATTTCCCCTTACATGCTCGTACATTCAATGTACATATGTCATTCGACCTGCATCTTTTCATGATGAAGATACAGGTGTTCAGGGTCATCATCAGGCGCTCTGTTGATACCACTTGCAGTCCAGATAGTTTTGGTGAGCCTCCTTGCTTCTGGAGGGTTCCACACCTAGATTACAGTTTGTTAGGATGTCGTGGGCCTTGTCTCGACCTCCATCCTAGTATTTAAAGGTTTCATAGACAGTAGTAGTTAAGGAGTCTTTTTCTCGTTTCCCTTGTTGATGTTTTAAGGACTTTGATTTAAACTACTTTATTAATGAGATCTTATGAGTTTATATTTGTATTTGAGTTCCCATGTTGTTGAGTAAGTCTTCCGTTGAGCATTGAGTCAGGCCAATGGTTCGCTTGGGGACCAGCGATGGTTCTCAAGTGTCGGCCAAGTCCAGGGTGTAGGCTTGGGGTGTGACAGTAAGCATCAATAAGTACTTGACTCAAGCTGAGAAACTTCTCTTGCATATTATTCTCTGTGTCCCAAGTAGCCTCCTCAACTAGACGATTTCTCCAACGGAATGGCTCTCGAACGCAACTATCACATATATTTGACAAGAATAGAAACTCACTCCTCCACAAAAGTCTAATAGTTATCCAACTCAACTGAATCATACCCTACTACATGAGACTCATCAGGAACATACCAGCGCAACATCTGAACATGGAAAACCAGGTGAATATCTGAAAATGCCAGAGGTAGGGCCAACTCATAAGCGACATCACCAACTTTCCGAAGGATCTCAAATATAAATGGGGCTAAGCTTGCCTTTCCTCCCGAACCTCATCACGCCCTTCATGGGCAACACATAAAGGAATACCCAGTCACCAACTTGAAACCTCAATGGCCAATGCCTACAATTGTCATAACTCTAGTGCCTAATATAATCTCCCTGGAGCCTATCTTGAATCATACGTTCATTATCTAAGGCCTCCTGAAGAAAATCAATAACACGCGACCTAGGCTCTAAAGACTCAAACCAACCAATTGGAGAGAGACAACTCTTACCATATAAGGCCTCAAAGGGGGCCATTTAAATACTAGAGTGGTAGTTGTTGTTGTACGCAAACTCCACCAAAGGTATGTTAAGGTCAACATGAGTACCCAACTCCTCCTGAAAGGTCCTCGAAAAGTTGAAAGTAAATGAGAACCCCATTCTGAGATGATAGATACAGGCACACCATGAAGACAAACTACCTATCAAATATAGATATGACCCAACCTGTCAACGTTGAACAAAGACTGAATGGGGAGGAAGTGTGCTAATTTGGTCAATCAATCCACGATGACCCAAATATTGTCAACACCTCTAACAGCCCAAGGCAAACCCACCACAATGTCCATGGTGATACGATCCCACTTCCACTCAAGAATGGATAATCTCTGAAACTCACAATCAGGCCTCAAGTGCTCGGCCTTCAGCTGCTGGTAGCACAGGCAATGGGACACATAGTCTGCAATACCTCTCCTAATACCACTCCTAAAGTATTCCTGCCTCAAGTCATGATACATCATTATGGTGCCCGAATGGATAGAATATCTAGAATCATAGACCTCATGAAGAATCAACTAAATCAAATCCCCAACTCTTGGAACACAAATACGGCTGGGAAATCTAAAAACCATATATGAATCTAAGGTAGCCTTTCCGACATCACTTCCCAACACTCGATCTCAAAGGGAAACCAAGATCTTATTTTCAATTTGGCGACCACGAATCCGCTTTAACAAGGAAGACTAAACTCCAACATAGGCCAACATATGCCTAGAATCTGAAATATCCAATTGAATCATCCTGTTGGAAAAATACTGAATGTCCAGAGCCAAAGGTCGCTTTACAATAGATAGAAAGGCTAGACTACACATACTCACTGTATTTCAGCTCAAGGTGTCTGTTACTACATTTGCCTTGCTCAGATGGTAAAGAAATAAGAGGTCGTAGTCCATCAAAAGCTCAATCCAATGGAGCTGCCTCTAATTAAGGTCCCTTTGATTCATAATGAATTGAAGACTCATGTGGTCAGTGTAAATCTTACATCAGACTCCAAATACGTAGTGCCTTAGAATCTTAAGCGCAAAAACTACTGATGCCAACTTTAAATCATGAGTAGGGTAGTTAACATGTCGCTTAAGTTGTCTCAAAGCATGAGTTATAACCCGACTGCACTACATCTGTAACACCTCGAACTTCAAAAGATCTAAATTGAGAATCGTACAAGTTACTCTTCAAATTTTGTGAGTTTTGGGTCAACTTCAAATGACCATAACTATCAGCACAAAAAGAGTTAGGTGGCCCATTAGGTATCAAATTGAAAGTATTTGAGTCCTCATTCCAACGCCACTGAGTTTGCTAAATTCCTAGTTTGGATGAAGGAGTTTTTCCTGTTTTAGTGCAGCTCTCTAATTAAGGCATTTTCATCCACTTTAATGAGGGGTATTTTTGTCTATTCCTTACCCCACTAGCCTAACACGTTTTACCCACCCAAGTTAAGGGGTCTAATAAGACCAAGTAAATTTTAATCATTCCAAAAGCGTCAGGGATTTTGAGAGCAAGTTCAAGAGGAGAAAAGATAAGGGTTTCAAGCTTTCTTACAAGAACTTGGAGATTTCACCAAGAACAAGTGTTCTTCGAGGTATGTAAGCTTTCATAGTGTTGGGTTTGTTAGCCTTCACGCCAATCATGTAAAATTTTACCATGGATTCGTTCTTGAAGAAGATTTACTAAGTTCATAAGAGGTTCTTGAGATTTTAGCTTCATTCTTTATCAATGGGGTCTTGTTGATTTCTTGAGATAAGGGTCTTGCGAATGAGTGTGGTTCTTGATAGATTTTTATGTGGGTTTTCATTGAAATGGTGTTTGGTTTATGAATCTAATATAATTTGAAGGAAATCATTCGATTCTAGATAAGACATGGCTTGAAAGAGAAGAGGAAAATTTGTCGGGTTTTCTGGGCACAAGGTGGGTCGGCGCGCCACTGAGGCCCCAAGAGGGCTGGTGCCCCACGCCTACAGTACCCCCAAAAAGGTCTTCAGTTATTTAGGGGCAGGAGCCCAGCGCCAGGAATGCACCAGGGTCGCTTGCCAACGTTTCTCTTTCGTCCTTCTTTCCGTATGGGTTCTTTCAAATCGTGTCTTCGCTCTCTACTTAATTATAAATATCTAATCCTTCATTAATCATTCAGAGATCCTATATATCCAAATAATAACTCTTAAATCTTCATTTTAAATTAAAGTAAAGATTAAGAGCAAAGTTCGAGAAACCTTTTTGAGTCATTTTGAGAAGTATTTTACAATCTTCTAGAACTTGAATTAAGACTTGAGTAAAAGAGCATCAGAATGAGGAGAGTTGTCTTTCATGTTTCAAAATGAGTGTAAGGGAACAAATTATTCCCAAGTGTAAACACTTTTACATTTAAAATGAGAGGAAACCTTGATTTCTAAAGGAGTTTATGAGGAGTTTTGAGTATTATCTCTTTTAAGAGAATCTTTTGAGTAACAATCTCAAGTTGAGGATGATTTATGTTTTTAAACATTGAGCATGAGTTATATATATATTATTGGGAGTAGTATTAAGCACCGATATGGGGATGAGTTCAGACAACTCAAAATCCTCATAAATCACGTATGCCAACATGGGTAAAGGATCATACTTTTTAGATGATTCCTTATTGCTTTTAAGCATAGCTTAGTGGATCCAATTAGTTGAGGAGTTATATACCCCAGCAAGGTATAGGACATTTATGGCAGCATGGGCGAGACGATATATCATCACATAGCTCATAGTGATGGTTATCGGTTAGAGAATCTCACAAATAAGAGTAAAGAGTATACTTTTGTATTTTTATACATATTGAGTTAATATCTACTATTTTAAAAGCTTTATACATCGCACCTCTTATTGTTGCTTTCACATTTGAGTTGAGATGAGGTGAGTATGTCTTCCTAGAGTATCAGTTCAGTTTCTTATGTTTCAGTTTTTCCCTTACATGCTCGTACATTTAATGTACTGATGTCATTCGACCTGCGTCATTTTATGATGCAGATACAGGTGTCCAGGGTCATCAACAGGCACTTCGTTGATCCCATTGCATTCAAACTAGCTTTGGTGAGCCTCTTTGCTTTTCGGAGGGTTTCACATTTACATTTCTAGCATTATTAAGATGTTGTGGGTCTTGTCCCGACATCTATTGTAGTATATAGAGGCTTCATAGACAGTAGTAGATGAGGTGTATTTTTCCCTTGTTAATGTTTTAAAGACTTTGAGTTTTGAGTTGATTATTTGTTCATTGAGATACTTTCAGACATCTATTAAGTTAATCAGTTATTGAGACCTTATGAGTTAATCTTAACAATTGAGTTTATATATTACGTGAGTAAGTCTTCCGCTGAGTAATGATCTAGGCCACAGGTTCGTTTGGGGATCAGCAATGGTTCTCGAGTGTCGGCCATGTCCAGGGTGTAAACTTGAGGCGTGACAAACTTGGTATCGGAGCATAGAGTTCAAGAGTCCTAGGGTGTCTATGAAGTCGTGTCTGTAGATTCCTGGTTATCAGTGTGAAGCGCGCCACATCCATAATTAGGAGGCTACAACATTTAGGAAATATTTCAATTTTTTCTTATTCTCTTTCATGCGATAGAGTTCAACTCTATAAAAGTTTCCTTCTAATTCATGCTTGCACGTATCTTTTCAAATCATACCTCCATGAAGAGTTGTTCGAGGTCGTCCTGCAAGGAGGAATGTTAATCCTCAAGATCAAAGGGTACCCAATGCACCAGAAGTGCAATCCCCTCAAGGATAAGTCACAAATGTTGAGTTCTGGGATGCTATCTGGATGTTGAGTCAAGTTGTGGCCAACCAAGCGGGTCATCAAAGAGGGGTTCGTCAGGATGTGACTGATACGTCCAGGATCCGTGAGTTCTTGAGAATGAATCCTCTAGAATTCACACGGTCAAATGTCATTGAGGATCCGGAGAACTTTGTGGAGGAGTTGTAGAAAGTGTTTGAAGTTATGCGGATTGTTGATGCTGAGCGTGTAGAGTTGGCTGCATACCAACTCAAAGATGTTTCTAGGATCTGGTACGACCAATGGAAAAAGAGCAGGGCTGAAAGGGCACCAATTGTGAGCTGGACTGTGTTTGAAAGTGCCTTCTTGGGCCGTTTATGTCCCCGCGAACCGAGAGAGCCAAAGGTAAGAGAATTTTTCACTCTTAAACTGGAGTGCATGAGTGTGCATGAGTACAGCCTCAAGTTCACCCAACTGTCCCATTATGCTTCGGAGATGGTTGCTGATATGAAGAGTAGGATGAGTCTATTTGTGTCTAGGCTATCCCGCCTGTCAAGCAAAGAGGGTAAACCAACTATGATGATAGGGGACATGGACATATCTAGGCTTATGATCCATGTGCAGCAGGTTAAGGAAGACAAGTTGAAAGATAGGGAAGAGTTTTGTAATAAGAGGGCCAAGACAACAGGAAATGAGTACGGACAACAGAAGGTCGGAAACGCAAACCGGTCATCTTTTCAGCAAAGGCCAATTAGGCCCACCCCATCATCTGCTAGTGCACCTGAACCAAAGAACAAAGGTGAGTTCAGGAATCAGAATTCGCAGAACTTCATAACTCAACCTACTCAATCTCAAGGTAGTGTGGCACAAGGGGCCAACTGGACTCCTACATGTGCTAAGGTTGGTAGAAATCACCCAGGAGCGTGTCGTGATGGCTACACTGGTTGTTTCAAGTGTGTTTAGATAGTTCACTTCATGAGAGAGTGCCCTAAGAATAGGCAGGGTAATGGTAATGGGGGCAATAGATCCCAATCTTCTTCAGCGGCTCCGGCAGACAGAACTGCACCTAGAAGAGCTACTTCAGGGATAGGCAGAGGAGCAAACCGTCTGTATGCTATCACTAGTCGCCAAGTGTAGGAGAATTTGCTAGATATTGTTACGGGTATGATTAAAGTGTTTACTTTTGATGTATATGAATTGCCTTATCCAGGTGTGAGTGTATCTTTTGTGACCCCGTATATTGCTATCAGGTTTAATATTCTTCCTGAACAACTTCTTGAGCACTTCAGTGTTTCCACACCTATTGGTGAGTCTATTCTAGCCAAGAGAGTCTATCGTGATTGCGTCATTTCTGTTAATCACAAGGACACCATGGCTGACTTAGTCGAGCTAGTCATGGTGGACTTTGATGTTATTCAAGGTATGGATTGGCTTCATGTTTGTTATGCCTCAGTTGATTATAGAACTCGAGTAGTAAAGTTCAAGTTTCCTAATGAACCTGTTGTGGAGTGGAGGAGTAGTTCAGCAGTGCCTAAGGGCCATTTCATTTCGTACCTTAAGGCCAGAAAGTTAGTCTCTAAGGGGTGCATCTATCACTTAGTCTGAGTTAATGACTCTAGTGTTGAGACACCGTCTATTCAGTCAGTTCCAGTTGTGAGTGAGTTTCCAGAGGTCTTCCCAGATGATCTTCCCGGAGTCCTTCCTGAGAGAGAAATAGACACTAGCATAGACATTCTTCCCGATACTCCACCTATCTCCATTCCACTATATAGAATAGCTCTAACTGAGTTAAAACAGTTAAAAGAGCAGTTGAAAGATATTCTTGATAAGGGTTTTATTCGATCCAGTGTCTCACCTTGGGGTGCTCCGGTCTTATTTGTGAGGAAGAAAGATGGTTGTCTTAGGATGTGTATTGACTACCACCAATTGAACAAGGTCACTATCAAGAATAAATATCCTCTTCCAAAAATTGATGATCTTTTCGATCAACTCCAGGGTGACACTTGCTTTTCTAAGATAGATCTTAGATTTGGCTATCATCAGTTGAGAGTGACAGAAAGTGACATCCCCAAGACATAATTCAGGACCCGTTACGGTCATTATGAGTTTCTTGTTATGACTTTTGGTTTGACTAATGCTCCTACAACGTTCATGGATCTTATGAATAGAGTGTTTAAGTGGTATCTTGATATGTTTATTATGTATTCATTAATGACATACTGATTTATTCAAGGAATGAGGAGGATCTTAATAGTCATCTCAGAATAGTTCTCCAAACTCTCAAGGATAGAGAGTTGTATGCTAATTTTTTTAAGTGTGAGATTTGGCTTGAGTCTGTGGAATTCTTAGGCCACATTGTATTTGTTGAAGGGATCCGAGTTGACACTCAGAAGATTAAAGTAGTGCAGAACTGGCCCATACGCACATCTCCAACTTATATTAGGAGTTTCTTGGGATTGGCTAGTTACTATAGAAGGTTTGTCGAGGGATTTTCATCTATTTCATCCCCATTGTCAAAGTTGACTCAGAAAACAGTTAAGTTTCAATGGTCTAAAGCTTGTGAGAAACTCTCTCAGGAATTTAAAACTCGGTTGACTACTGCTCCAGTGTTAACCCTACTAGAAGGTACGCAAGGATTTTTTATTTATTGTGATGCATCTAGAGTTAGACTTGGATGTGTATTGATGCAGAATGGTAAAGTTATAGCTTATGCCTCCAAACATCTTAAGATTCACGAGAAGAATTACCCGACTCATGATCTCGAGTTGGCAGCGGTAGTATTTGCCTTAAGTATATGGCGTCACTATCTCTATGGTGTTCATGTAGATGTGTTCACCGATCACAAGAGTCTTCAGTATGTTTTCAATAAAAAAGAGCTTAATCTCAGACAAAGGAGGTGGTTGGAGTTACTCAACGATTATGACATGAGTATCCTCTATCACCTAGGTAAGGCTAATGTTGTTGTTGATGCTTTGAGCAGGTTATCTATGGGTAGTACTGCCCATGATGAGGAAGGCAAGAAAGAATTGGCCAAAGATGGGCATCGACTTGCACGTTTGGGAGTCCATTTGTTAGATTCCAATGAAGGTGGAGTGGTGGTGATGAATGGGGTTGAATCATCACTAGTGTCTGAAGTGAAGGAGAAACAAGACCAAGATCCTGTTTTGCTTGAATTAAAGGCAAATGTTCATAAGAAAAAGGTGATGGCTTTTGAACACGGGAGAGATGATGTGTTGAGGTATCAAGGTAGATTGTGTGTACCAAAGGTGGATGGACTCCAAGAGAGAATCATGGAGGAAGCTCATAGCTCCAGATATTCAATCCATCCCGGTTCCACAAAGATGTACCGTGACTTGAAGGAAGTCTATTGGTAGAGTAGTATAAAGAGGTGTATGGCAGAGTTCGTTGTAAAGTGCCCGAATTGTCAACAAGTCAAGGTAGAGCACCAAAGGCCCGGTGGTGTGGCTCAGAATATAGAGATAATCAATATGGATTTCCTTACTCGATGTCGCGGTCTCGTAGGCAACATGATTTGATTTGGGTAATTGTAGATCGGATGACTAAATCAACCCATTTCTTGCCGGTAAAGACTACCAATTCAGGAGAAGATTATGCCAGGTTATATATTCAAGAGATAGTCCGATTACATGGAGTTCCTGTGTCTATCATTTCAGATAGAGGTGCACAATTCACCGCTCAGTTTTGGAAGTCTTTTTAGAAAGGTTTGGGTTCGAAGGTGAGCCTTAGTACTGCTTTTCATCCTCAGAGTGATAGCCAAGCAGAGCGCACAATACAGACCTTAGGATATGTTGAGGGCATGTGTGATCGATTTCAAAGGTAATTAGGATGATCACTTACCTGTCATAGAGTTTGCTTACAACAATAGCTATCACTCTAGTATCCAGATGACTCCTTATGAGGCTTTTTATGGGCGAAGGTCTAGATCACCTATTGGTTGGTTCGAGGTTGGTGAAGTTGAGTTGATAGGACCTGATTTGGTTCATCAAGCAATGGAGAAGGTGAAGATTATTCATGAAAGGTTAAAAACAACACAAAGTCGTCAGAAATCCAATACAAATTTTAGGAGAAGAGACTTTGAGTTTGAAGTGGATGATTGGGTTTACTTGAAGGTTTCACCTATGAAAGGTGTTATAAGGTTTGGCAAGAAAGGGAAACTAAGTCCCCAGCATATTGGTCCTTACCAGATATCCAAGAGAATTGGCAATATAGAATATGAGTTGGAGCCACTGTCAGAGTTAGCAGTAGTTCACCCAGTATTTCATATTTCTATGTTGAAGAAGTGTATGGGATATCCTTCACTTATTATACCTATTGAGAATATTGGTATTAAGGACAACCTATCTTATGAGGAGGTACCCATTCAGATTCTTGATCGTCAGGTTCGCAAGTAGAGAACCAAGGAGGTTGCATCAGTCAAGGTCTTATGAAGGAATCAATTTGTTGAGGAAGCTACTTGGGAGGCTGAGGAGGATATGAAGAAGAGGTACCCACATCTCTTTCCTTCCGGAGAAATTCCAGACCAAGGTAATGACTCTTTGTAAAATACTCTTTGAATTGATATGCTAGATTATGTTAATTGCATGATGGGTAGTTGAGTTGGGTGTTAGGTGTTTCCCACCCTTGTTCTACTTAGAGTGATCTCATTCAAGGATGAATGTTCCCAAGAGGGAGACATTGTAACACCTCGGACTTCAAAAGAGCTAAACTGAGAATCGTACAAGTTACTCTTCAAATTTTTTGAGTTTTGGGTCAACTTCAAACGACCATAACTATCAACACAAAAATATTTAGGTGGCTCATGAGGTATCAAATCGAAGGTCATTGAGTTCCCTTTCCAACGCCGCTGAGTTTACTACATTCCAACTTTGGATGAAGGAGTTATGCCCATTTGAGTGCAGCCTCTCTAATTAAGGCATTTTCATCCATTTTAAGGAGGGATATTTTGGTCTTTTTCTTACCCTACTAGCCTAACAGGTTTTACCCGCCCAAGTTAAGGGTCTAATCAGACCAGGTCAATTTTATTCATTCCAAAAGAGTTAGGGATTTTGAGAGCAAGTTCAAGAGTAGAAAGGAGAAGGGTTTCAAGCTTTCTTTCAAGAACTAAGAGATTTCGCCAAGAACAAGTGTTCTACGAGGTATGTAAGCTTTCATAGTGTTGGATTTGTTCGCCCTAATGCCAATCATGTAAACTTTTACAATAGATTCGTTCTTGAAGTAGAGTTACTGAGTTCTTGAGAGGTTCTTGAGGTTTTAGCTTCATTCTTTATAAATGGGGTCTTGTTGAGTTCTTGACGTGAGTGTCTTGCGAATGAATGTGGTTCTTGATAGATTTTTGTGTGGGTTCTCATTGAAATGGTGTTTGGTTTATCAATCTAAGACAATTTGGAGGAAATCATTCGATTCTAGATGAGATGGGGCTTGAAAGAGAAGAGGAAAATTCATCGGATATTTTGGGCACATGGTGGGGCGGCGCGCCACTAAGGCACCAAGGGGGCTGGCGCCCCGCCCTTGCAGTGCGCCGAAAAAGGGATTCAGTTGTTTAGGGGCTGGCATCCTGTGCCGGGAATGTGCCAAGGTTGCCTGACTCTTTTTCTCTTCTATCCTTCTTTCCGTATGGGTTCTTTCAAATCGTGTCTTCGGTCTCTTATTAATTATAACTATCTAAAACTTATTAATCATTGAGAGATCCTATATATCCAAATCATAACTCTTAAATCTTCATTTCAAATCAAAGTAAAGATTAAGAGCAAAGTTTGAGAAACCTATTTAAGTAATTTTGAGAAGTCTTTTACAATCTTCTAGAACTTGAATTAAAACTTGAGTAAATGAGTATGAGAATGAGGAGAGTTGTCTTTCATGTTTCAAAATGAGTATAAGGGAACTAAGTATTCCCAAGTGTAAACACTTTTACATTTAAAATAAGAGGAAACCTTGACTTCTAAAGGAGTTTATGAGGTGTTTTGAGCATTATCTCTTTTAAGAGAATCTTTTGAGTAACAATCTCAAGTTGAGGATGAGTTGTGTTTTCAAACATTGAGCATGAGTTATATATATTATTAGGAGTAGTATTGAGAGGCTTCATAGACAGTAGTAGATGGGGAGTCTTTTTCCCTTGTTAATGTTTTAAAGACTTTGAGTTTTGAGTTGATTGTTTGTTCATTGAGATACTTTCAGACATCTATTGAGCTAATCAGTTATTGAGACCTTATGAGTTAATCTTTACAATTGAGCTTCAATATTACGTGAGTAAGTCTTCCGCTGAGTAATGAGCCAGGCCAAAGGTTCGCTTGGGGACTAGCAATGGTTCTCGAGTACCGGCCACGTCGAGGGTGTAGACTCGGGGAGTGTCAACATCAATACACAACCCAAACCAACACCAGATGCATCACAATACACCGTAAAGCCTTCACCCTCAACTAAAAGAGTCGATACATGAGTAGTGGTAAGAAACTCTTTGAGCTTCCAAAAGCTCAACTCACACTTCTCAGACCACCCAAATAAAACATCGAGGCGAGTCAACTAGGTCAAAAGTGATGCAATGGTAGAGAAGTCCTCCACAAACCATCTGTAGTAGCTCGCTAGTCCGACGAAGCTTTGAATCTCAGTAACAGAAGTGAGCCTAGCCCAATCACGGATATCCTCAATCTTCACCGGATCTACCATAATGCGATCCTTAGAACCCACATGCCCTATGAATACTACAGACTCAAAAAAAAACTCACACTTTCAGAACTTGGCATAAAGTTGCTGATCTCTTAAAGAGTGGAGCACAATCCTCAAATATTGCTCATGCTCTCCCCGGCTCCGTGAATATACGTAAATGTCATCAATGAACACAATGATAAAAGAATCAAGGTATGGACTGAACACACACGTCATCATGTCCATAAAGGAGGCAGAGGCATTAGTCAACCCAAAAGACATCACTAGGGACTCATAATGACCATAACGAGTCCTAAATGCGATATTAAGGATATTGTCTGCTTCCTTAATCCTCAGTTGATGGTGATAGGACCTCAAATCAATCTTAGAAAACATTGTGGGACCCTGAAGCTGGTCATATAGATCATCAATATGAAGCATGGTGTAACGGTTCTTCACCATCACCTTATCCAACTGCATGTAGTCGGTACACATCCATATGGATCTGTCCTTCTTCTTCAAAAACAGGATGGGGGCACCCCAAGGTGACACACTAGGCTGAATAAATCCCTTATCCAAGAGATCCTGAAGCTAAACACTAAACTATTAGAACTTAGTGGGGGCCATCTAATAAGGAGGAATAGAGATAGGATGAGTGCCCAGCTCAAGGTCAATAGCAAAATCAATATCACTCTTTGGTGTAGGCCAGGTAGGTTAGTAGGAAACATATCCACACACTCACGAACAATTGGAACCGACTCAACCAAAAGAACCTCCCTACTCATATCCAAGGAAGATAAGAAATCACTAGCCACCAACCTCCATTTCCGAATAAAAGAGATAACTCCAACCAATGTGCGACTACAAGAGGCCTACCACACAACCGGAAAAATGTCGGGCATGGCTAAGGTAACGGCCTAAGAAAATCAATCCAAGACCGCGTGGTATGGGGATAACCAACCATTCCCTATATTCACATTAAAATACAATATATCAAGCAATATAAGATCAACACAAGTGTCACGCCCTTGGATACTCACCAAACAAAACTTAAACACCTGATCCACTACTAAAGACTCACCCATCGGAGTCAATACATGCAATGGAGCTACCAAAAACTCCAAACTGATACTCATACATGGAGCATAATACACATATACATATCAAAAGTAGATTCCAGCTCAAACAAAGTTGAGTCGGGCTGATGTCATAAAAGAATCATACATATAATAACATTGTCTGATGCTTCAGTCTCTGCCCTCGCTAAAGCTGCATATAGATGGGTCTCACAATTCAAAGTACATCCTAGACATGACATGGCATATAGGACCCCGAGAGACACTACACAAGCCAATTGACATACATTCAACACAATAGAATATACAAAGAAATGTTTAAGTAGAAAGTCTCATATCATAAAAGAGAAGCTGAACATAAATGCGGAATCATAACTATGTCTTGACAAGCCTTTCTAAGAAATTACAAGAGTGGTTAGGACGTAACACATATACCATGTACAAAGTCTCAAAGGAAAATCATAAAAGCAATAAAAGTCTACATGGTCTTGCCTTGGAAGATGAGGACTCATCAATCCCAAGAATGGAGTAACGATTTGAACTAGCCACGAGTGGAAGGAGATACGTCAGACCCTATATTATAAGACAATATAGGCACAAGTATGTATTAGTACATAGAATGTACTAAGTATGGAAAAATTCATGAAAACATAAGCATGATCATATGAGGACTTTAACATGATATGCATGACCAAGCTAAATCATGAGTAAAAACCTTTAAAGAATCATAAGTCGGTAAACAAGATCAATGCATATTTAAAATCATTTGTGAAGCTTTCATAAAACCTTTAAAGGAACATAATTCATTTTTGTTGGATATTAGCTTTAACCGACAATAGACTATGTGAGCTGAACATGAAGTCTGATGTAACTCCCATACTTAGAAGGGAGAGTCTACTTGCCAAAGTAGAACTCTGTATCACATCATTAATGCTATTGTGGATCCACTAGCTTAGTCATTTAAGATAATCCTACGAGGGCACGTGATTTGGAACTAGAGATTGTTACTATGGACTATCCTATTTGAGCCTCCATCTCAAGTTTTCTCGGTGCTAAGTTAAATCTCCACGGAATAGATACATTCAATTATCAAGCATAAAATTAGCAAAGGTAATAGTCAAGATACCAATTCCAATCATAAAATCGTATAAGAGTAGCTCCTTTAAAATCATGATTCATAAACTTGTTCATATAGACACTTACCTTCCTAAGTATCTAAAATCATGATTTCATTCATATTATGAGAAAACCTTTCTCAATTCATAACCTCTTCCATATGTGAGAAAACCTTTCACAATTTGTTGATACTTATCTCAAAAAACATCCTTAATTCATAAAATATCATTTTCATAAAACATGCATAGCTTTCATAAATGGTATTCATAAGTTCATAAGTTTTCTTCATACTTCATCATCATAGTCAATTAACAAGCATGAGCCCATATGAAAACAATGGGAAAATATGTAATTAAATCAAATCATGCATAATAAGTTTGAAATCAAACAATTGAATCATTATAAATTGGACCCATAGAGATTTGCATGAAACTTTAGATAATTACGTGAAATTGACTTAGGAGATTGAGATTCTTTTGGGACCCAATTGATGAATATAATCTATTGGTGAATCCCCGCATAACTTGATAATAAAATCCCTAAAAGCAATGGAGATTGAAGAACTTGAAGCTTGTAACCCTAGATTTTCTTCCTTGAGATTGAGAGAGAATTAGAAAGGATGAACTTGGATTAGATTTGGAAATTTGAGAGAATGAGAGGGTTTGGGTAGATTTAGGAATTGAAAATCGGTTAAAGGGGTATTGATAGGTCCAAAACGACATAGTATAGGGGTTAATTGCGTAGGTAAAGACCAAAACACCCTTCATTGAAAATTGTTGGAAGTGACCTACGGTCCGTAGGACTTCTTATGGACCATTCTTGTCAACCGTAGAGTCACTTACTGGGGCCTAAAATCCTTCCAACTTCCACGAGACCATCCTATGTTCCGTCTAATTTTCTACAGCTAGTAGAGCCCACTCATAGAACACAAGTTCAAACACAAAATTTCACTAAGTCTAGAACCCTTCTACAGAACCCATCTACGACTTGTAGAACCAGCTACATCCCATCATGTCCACTCGTAGGTGCAACATCAGAGACTCCACATTTCTAAAAAAACACAACTCAACTCTATGACTTCCATTCTACGGCCCGTAGAAAGTATTGGACTCATAGACCATAGTACCAGTGCCAGGCTGGACATTTCCTTGTGAATCCAACTTTTTAATTTTTGAGGTGTTACAATATCTCCCCCTTGGGAACATTCATCCTCAAATAGGACTCAATATAGCATTAATAGAGTTAGAGAGAAACTAACAACCTAACATAACATAAAAATCAAGTTTTACATGAACATGCATGCATATGGAAACATGAGAATGACTAAAACGCATTAATCTGAAAGAATGAACCATGTGGAACTAATAACTCAAGCTAGAATATGAGAGGAGGGAAAGCGATGAGGATACTTGGACATCATATCGGCTTCGGCCTCCCAAGTAGCACCCTCAACTAGTTGATTCCTTCAAAGAACTTTCACGGAAGAAACTTATTTAGTTCTTTGCTTCCAAACTTTTCGGTCTAAGATCTCAACTAGAACCTCTTCATATGAAAGACTTTCTTTGATTCCCAAACTTTCCAAAGGCACAATGGACGTTGGATCTCCAACACACTTCTTCAATAAAGAGACATAGAATCGAATGTACAGATGATAAATCATTAGGTAACTCCAATTCATAAGTAACATTGTCAATATGCCTCAAAATCTTATATGGACCCACATATCAGGGACTAAGCTTCTTTTTCTTTCTGAACCTCATCACACCCTTCATGGGTGAAATTTTCAAGTAAATCCAATCATCAACATCAAATTAAAATTCCTTTCTTCTAACATTGGCATAGGACTTTTGTCGACTTTGAGCTATTTTCAATCTTTCACAAATAATTCGAACCTTTTCCATAGCCTCATGCACTAACTCGAGCCCTTTCAAAGCAACTTCACCAACTTCAAACCAACCAATAGGAGACCTACACCTCCTACCACATAGGGCTTCAAATTGAGTCATTTGGATACTTGAGCGATAACTATCAACCCCTATATATAGGGGAAACCTATCCCAAATAGAATAGGATCTAAATTCTATTTTTATGAAAACTTTAAACTAGGAAACTTTAAATTAGGAAAACTTTAAACTAGGAACTTTTTTTAACTAGGAAACTTTAAAGTAAAGAAGTTTTTAAACTAGGAAACTTTGACTTTAAGCGTTCAGCTTTTTGGGCTCTTTTATTGGGTTCATGTGGCCCAATCTTCTTCCTTTTGGGCTTGAATTTGGACACTTCTTTCGTGATAAACATATTCTTGAATTTTCATTGAAGCCCATCAATTTTGATGAATATATGTCAATGTGGATGCTATCATATATTCATACCTTAATTGAAAAAATACGTTTCCTTATACTAGTATTAATCAAGAAGAATGGTTGTCTCTTTAATCCGAAGAGGGACTTGAGTGAATTCTTGGCATGGTTGAAGAACAACACTTGATTCTTGGTTGATTTTCTCAACTAGGGCTCTTCGAGACGAGAAGGATTGAAGAACCAACTAAGAATAATTTTTAAAATGACTTAGGATATGTATTTAATGAATCCAAAACATAAAATTCTGATTTAATTATATCAGACCGGCTTAACTTGTGGTTGTCACGTGTCCATCACAAATAAATTTGGACTCTGCATAGAGCGATGTAAAACACACATATCTTTTTACTATAAAGTCAGATTGAGGAGAGATTTTGTTCTTTAGAGACTAGACTCAAATAACTTTAATTTGAAATATAATAGGATCTCAAACTCCTTATGTATTGGGAGATATGTCCATCCCAATTCAGAACATATACTTGATCATATAGTGAAACCTTTAACTTGTACTATTGTTCCTAGGCTTCCTTGGACCTCTAGCTTTGATATAACACTCATGGCGATGTACTAAAAGTAATACTCAGTATGATCATTCATTTAAAACCTTATTCTCCTGACAACTCATCAACAAACAACGTAAGATAACAAAAATATAATTTTATTGTCGCATACCTCTTTAACTTAGCGAGTTAGTTGCCTTAAAATATACGGGTGTTACACTTTTGTTCAAGATACTAATCCAACATATAACTATATCAATGTAACTTAATAATAATAAATATTACCTATTAATCAAAGTTGACAAAAACAAAAGAGAGGAAAAAAAGTTCATCAAGGAAAGAAATTAAATCTGTGTTTCGAGAATTTTTTGATAAAAACTTTATCTTTTCGGTAACGTTTGTACGGATTTATCAACTTTTTTCCGGCGAAACTCATTTCTTACTCCTTGTATAAAATGGGGAAGAAGATCTTTGCACCCAATAAAAGAATTTGAGATAGAAGGCGGAGTGGAGGTTTAGGAAATACTTTTTTTGTTATTTTTTCTTTGCTGAAAATAGTTTTTTAATTATTATTTTAAACTCAAATGCCACATGTCCTCTTTCACGTCACTCACAATTGTAATATACACACTTTATAATTTTAGTTGATTATCAAAAAAGTGTTTAATAATATAAATTTTAAGTTGTGTAAGTGTTCAAAATGTATAAGGCAGTCTTGAGGTGTCTAAGCGAAAATCTGTGCCAACTTTAGAGAGATACCGATGAGTTCCACCTAAAGTAAATGGATAATCTCTTTGTAAACTTGGAGACAAATCATTGAGATAGAACAAAAAATATGTGGAGTAGTATTTCTAATATAGTAAAATAAAGAATTGATTCGCGTCTAGGACAAGAATATTACTAGAAAGCCCTACTTGGTTACACAATGGGAAAATAACTATATAGTACGTCCATGTTAGGCTATTACATCACCGCTTAATGATGTAGTTATAAGGTCAATATGGATAGACGATTAGAGGCTCCAAAGAGCATGATCATATTATTAACTCAATAAATTAGCAACTAGATAAATAAATTAAGTCAATGAAATATGATACTATACATGAATGTTTAGTATAGTCATAACTCTGAATTTCTCTCGACTAGTGATTTCAACCAGTTTTACTTTCTTTCAATATTTTAATTAAGGAACAACAACAACAACATACCAATAAAATCAATGGTGTACACATAATTTTTAGAAAGCAATGTCAATATTTATAGAAGAAACAATAAATATTTAATTGTTGTACTTATAAGTAACTTGTATCCTTGACTCATTTGCTTACACTAGTTTTGAGCTAAAAGAGGTCTTGAGTCATGAGTATGTTCACGCCAATAGGTATATTTTATCAAGTAATGTCATTTTGTTGAATATTTATTTTCACACATAATATTAATATATATAGTAAGTGGGGTTTGAGGAGGGCAGGGGCGTAGGCACATGTATGTCAGGGTGTCCCTTCGTCGGAAAAAAATACCGCATATACAAGTAAAATGATACACAAAGTGATTAAATAACACATTTTGGACACCCTTGACATAATAGGTTGTTATAGCCTAGTGGTTTTAAGATGTCTTGAATGTGTGTTTAGACATCTGTAATGAGCCAAAAATTCCTGACTCCGACTTTACCATTACCTCGTGGAGGTAGAGATTGTTTTTGAAAGACTCCGGGTCAAGTGCATCAAACCCAAGTACAACAAATAAAAAACAATGAAGAAAACATGACAGTGAATAAGAAAAGTAGTGTAAAGTCTACAAGAAAGAAATAATAACATTATCAAATAGTGTGCTAATCGAAACACAATAAATAACATTCGATAAGATGTACAAGGATAGGACTAGTATTATGCCAACCTTCGCAAGACAAGACAACATTCTACCCTTATACACGACTTCCACTTCTTTTTATCTAAAGTCATATCTTCGATAATATTAAGTCGTTTCGTGTCATGTCTAATCATAATCGTAATCTCTTTGATTATTAAAAACAGTTGCTTGAAATTACAATATTATAATAAAATAAATTATTACTAAACTACAAGTCTCTATAGAATCCATATCTAACTTTTTTGAATCTCTATAGTATCCATGCATTAATAGCCTATACGTATATTGCTAATATCATAATTTGCTATATGTATTTTAGGTATGCATCTATAAGCTTCGAATCGAGTGCGTATATTGCTAATATCATAATTTGCTCTATGTATTTTAGGTATGCATCTATAAGCTTCGAATCGAGTGCTTGAATTAGATCACCTCCCGTCATTTCTACTTCAACTAGTCTTCAATAAGGCCCCCATCCTCAAACTCGTATTTTTTTCTCTTTCTAAAAAAAACGATTGCCTGCCATTTCAATAAAACCCTTTCCCCTCTCCCTCTCTCTCTAAAAGAAGTCGATCCCTTTGTTGAAAAGGGAAAGGAGGAGAAAACAATGGCGATTGTGGAGGAAGGTAAGGAGTTTGAGACGTGCGTTGTGTTCGGTGGTCGAGGATTCATCGGGAAACCGCTTGTCGATAGGCTTCTTCGACTCGGCAATTGGATCGTACGAATCGCCGATTCTTTCCCCACTATTCAACTTGAACCCTCCGAGTCCCTCCTTTCCCATGCCCTTTCTTCTGGACGCGCTTCATATCTCCATGTCGATGTTCGTCATAAATCCAATATTATTACAGGTACCACTTCTTACAACCTTATTCTATAATTATATTCGTAGAGTGTAATGTTTGTTAGCAGGACAATATTTCTGTAATGTGTATATTGGAAGTACTACTTGTTTGTTAGTCTACTCAATGTGTTGCCTAAAAGATAAAGAATGAGAGTTGCTGTAGGTTGTTGATGAATCCTTGTAATACAGTTGATGCATCTTTTTTCAAGTGTCCTGTTAATTGGTGTTATTTATGTATAAAGTGGGAAAGGATACATACCATATGTTGTTCATTGCAAGTTGACGACAATTTGGAACCTTGCACTGTCTTTGTTGGAGGCAATGTGGATGATATTGATGGTGGCGCAAACGATCAACACCAAAAGAAGTCGGGGTATTGACAAGCTGAACAACATGCTTTGAGAGGCCACAACACTATGTCTTTTCTGATCTACTTGGAATGGGAGGAATAGGAGATTGTTCTAGAAAAATGATGAGCCATTTATCAATATTGTTAACAAGTCATTTCTAGTTCATATATTTGATGGTGTAAAGGGAAATTTCCAGTTGATCATGTTTGAAACAATCTTAGTGTGATTCAATGATTTTTTTTGATAACCGTGATGTTTGGACCAGCTTGTGCGCACCTCGAGTAATCTACCGGGGTACCTTTTACCTCCCACCAAGGCTTGGACAGGAAAAAATTACCTTGTGTTTGCCTCCACCAAGTTTTGAACTTGAGACCTCATTGTTCTCAACGCAATTCATCGACCACTAGGCCAAACCTTTAGGTGGTGTGAATTCAATGAACTATGTCTTGACTAACTCACAAAATAAAAAAGAAAACAAAAATAAAAGCACGTGACTGCTCTTTAAGTTGGAAAATTATGGATTCTGTTTTAGTGGACTCAAGTTTTAGGGCTTGTTAAGTGTTGGTCACCATATATGTTAGCTTCTTTTATTGAACATAATTTGAACTCTATTTGAAGGATATGGCTTCAAAATATTGTAGTTCTACTCCCTTACAATTTCTTGAGTTTGGCAATTTGCAGAAACCTCTCTTCTCATAGATAGGGTTAAAACTCAAAACACTATAGTGAAGGTTAGCATGGACCCTACGCAAGGATGATATGCACAAATTAAGAATGGTCCAAAGAAAAAATAACTATTTTCTGCATGTATAAGAATCTTATTGAGCAGGATTTGCTTTTGCTCCTAACTAGAACAAAAGATGGAATAGGAAGTAACGAGAGAAACATCGAATTATTTGTGGAAATAAACAACAGATTCACATGCATGCACCGGCTAACATTATCATGAAAGTGGTCTATCTCAAATCTGATTCCTGATACCAAATCTCAAGCCCAAATGTGTGATCAATGACAACAAACCTACTCGACCACTCTCCTTTTTCAAAAAGTAAAAAATCCCTACTTGACCACTCATCACTTTATCAAGATGCATGTATCTTGTGTGAATAAATGAAGGAAGAGGTTTTATGATAGAAGATGAGCACTCAGAAGCTGAATATCCTCCTGATTTGTTGAAAGGGAAAATTAAGGCAAATGAAATTATTTTCCTTTCAACTTGGAAGAACGAATATATTTCATGTAGCAGTTTGTATTTGAATCTAAAGCAATAAGGGAATGTATGATAAAATGTTTCTCTTAGTGTGCTAACATGTATGCTTATTTCCATGAGATGTCCAATGATACTTTTGAGCAGGTACTTCCTATGAAATTCCTTCCTCTTTCCTATCACCCCAAGTGTATTACATTGTATTGTTGTATGCTCGCTTATTTTAAAACAAAACCATGAAATTTTTTCCTTTCATGAAAGTAGTAATTGTGTCCTCAGTTACCGGGCTTATACTCCTACATCATCATTCCAGGCATACACATCACATAAACACCATTATGAAGATTTAAAAGGTGGTCATGGCTTATTAATAGTAGCGGAGTACTCCCTAATTTGTATGATGAATGATTGGAAGTACAATATTCTGAGATATGCCACAATGTTCAATAGTATTCTGTAATGGATGATTGCTTTTTGCTTAGTTCTTTGCAAGGACATCCAACTAATTTTATCTTGGTTTTGGGAGGTTTTCTGAATGGGGAAGTAATGATGGGCACTCATTGACCTATTTCCCTATTAATTTGCTTCCCGGTAGGAAGTGTTTATTCTCCTTTAACTTTCTTTTGATTCAACTGCAAGGGATTAAAAGATATTTATTTCTTCCATTCTGCATGCTCGGAGAGGGTTGAAAGAATTCTGAGGGAATGAATATTCTTAAACTTATTTTTCTGTCTACAAACAAGGGAAAGGTACTACCAGCCCCTTCTAGTCCGCCTCCAGCTATTCCTTCCACTTTCTGTGCTTTCACCCTAAAGAAATGCTGTAGTACTTTTTTTGACAATTAAGAAATGCAGTAGTACTTTTCTTGACAATTAAGAAATGCAGTAGGACTGTGATCTAGTCAATCAGTTTATGTCGTTTGATTGCTTGTTTGACATTCTTTGTGTATATATAATATATCTGACTTGGCTTTTTGTAGTTTAAGAAGTTTCTAGAGTTTCTTACCTTTTTCTGTACCTTCCTGGAAAACTGTGTTATGCCACTCAAGTAAAGTTGGACTGAGTTTTACTGCATCATATTCTCCCCTGCAGCTATTGATGGGGCATCAGTTGTATTTTACATGGATGCTAGGGATTCATACACTCATGATTTCTATATTAGCTACACAATTATTGTTCAAGGTAATTTTTCATGCAGCAGTCATTTAAGTGAATTGCACATTTTTGCTATTTAAATTTTTGGCGTCCTGATTGAGAATGAATATTATGTCTTTCAGGTGCCAAGAATATCATTTCTGCCTGTCAAGAGTGTAAAGTCAAAAGGCTATTATACAACAGTTCTGCTGATGTAGTATTGAACAGCTGGCAGGATATACATGGTGGGGATGAGTCCTTACCATATTCCAGTAAAGTAAGTTTCTTATCAGAGCTTGTTCAACTGAATTTGGAAATTACTAGACTATATTCCTGTCAACCCTCTTCTACATTTTTCATTAGGTCATATTTTCTTGTTTTCCTCAGTTTCTTCTTTTCACTTTGATGCTTTCTCAATGCAGTTTGTGAACATGGTAACTGATCTTAAGGCTCAAGCAGAGGCTCTAGTTTTAGTTGCAAATGATGCTGATGGCCTTCTTACTTGTGCACTTCGTCCCAGCTATGTTTTTGGACCTGGAGACAATTATCTCTCTTCTTTGCTGGTCGGTGTTGCAAAATCTGGCTGGGGCAAGGTTGGAAGCCTTCTTTTTATTTGCTCTTCTGTTGGTTAAAATCAATCAATTATGTTCCTTCTTTTTGCTAAGCCTGTGTAGATGTGATGGACTAGACCTAAGTTCTTTGTTGTAGCATCAGCATCCAACAAAATTCTTACTAAACTCATTAGATGCTTCAAATCTTTAAGGAACTTCTCTTTCTCTGCTCTTTGTTACCAGTATCCTTCGGTTTCCTTGTGGAAGTAGGCAAATAGGAATTGGTGTAGAATTTGCAGCATGTTTTGTGTCAGGAACCACCTTGGGATGTACGTCAAATAAAAGAGGAAAAAGATCATAGACGACTCCCACGTCACAATTTTAGTCATTATGTAGGTGTAATATTCTGATCTAGCATTTTTTAACTGTGGTTAGTCTTTGTATACATACTTTTTGAATAAGTAATAGACATTCTCATTTCAGTTTATTATAGGACTTGGTGACAATATGACTGACTTCACCTATGTGGAGAATGTTGCCTATGCGCATATATGTGCAGAAAAAGCTCTAAGTTCTAGGGGGAGTCATGTATGTGGCAAGGTACGGATTTTTAGCTATCTCTATTCTATGTTTCCTTTTGATGTGGTTAATATATTTACAGACAGTGTGATGCCATGCATTGTAGGCCTTTTTCATCACTAATCTCAAGCCGATGAAGTTCAAGGATTTTGTATCTCTTGTATTTCAGAGATTGGGATATCAAAGGTAAGGTAGCTGGCATACACTCTTACGTCTATATTTATTGATGATGCTCCCATCGACAGGAGGTTTATTTATGATATTTTTTGAAATATGTGTCGATTAGGTGAATAGGAGTCATGACTATTGACTGTACTGTGGTTCCTGCATGTTGCAAAACTCTACCTACCATCATGACTAACATCCTAGACAAACAAGTTTGTCAAGTGCTAACAAATTTTCTTTGTTGTTATCTTTCTGATTTTATGGTTTGTGAAGGCTATCAAACTCTAACTTGGTCGTTATCTTCATCTCCGGTCCGTAATTCAGAATTTGCAATGGTGTTTATGTGAGTAAAGATGGAATGACAAAGAGTCTTCTTGTACAATTTATTTGGCTAGAGAATTCTCTTTGGTTATATTATTTTATCCTCTCTTCATTTGTCTTTGATGAAGAGGTGTAATTTAGTCAAAATCTTCTCTCTCTCTCTCTCTCTCCCTCTCTCGCTCTCTCTGTGATACCGGTGGTGTCTACTTGAGCGCACCTTGATTATTGCTTCAAGTACCTGCATGATAAAGGCCTGCCCACCAATGTTGGGCGTTGAGGCAAATGGAAAGAAATCACCTAGCTTTTTTGCCCAATTAGTCAGTATTGTTCCAAGTAATTCTCTTTTCATCCATTACTTCTTGTTACACGTCATTCTTCTCCCTTTTTCTTGCACCACTTCCCCTCTTTACATATGTCGCTGTCTTCATCACTAGCTATTGCATATACTGTTGATACTTGAATAAATGTTACTCTTAAGTTGTCTATTTGGTGACTTTCTTGGCTGGTCATAGTGTATTGTCTTAATTCTTGACTTACATTCTTTCTTTCTTTCTTTTGTTGATTTTGTAGCTTTGCTCCTTCCCTTCCATTATGGATTTTGTGATGTGGCTTCCTGAAACATTCGGTGCTTTCTGATTGCAGGTCGATTATCAAGATTCCTGCTATGGTTACCCAATATATTACTTTGATCATAAAATGGATCATTTCAAGGATGAGCAACTGGAGTACCGAGAATGTGCCAGTTTTTTATATTATTGAATTAGCATTGTGCCATAGGAGATTTAATTGCTCGGCAGCTCAGAAATACATTGGATATTCTCCAGTTGTTTCCCTTGAAGTATGTTTGATCCTTATTTTTATCATTAGCTGTAAACAGTGACTAAACAACTGCTCTCTGTCTCATATTGTTCTGTCGGCACTTAAATTAATCTCTTTGATTACAATATTTTCAAATAAAAGAATTTTAATGTTAACTATGAAAATTTGTAATTTTGTAATACTTCTCCAAATATGTAAATGTCACTTTCAAGAAAATAAATTAGTAAGAAATCAATATTTGTGTTCACACTGAAACTTAGATAAGTTGACCTTTTGTCCTTGAATTATGCATTAGTTTGGGACGAGCAGAGTATTATTTGACTGGACAATGTTTTATAACATTGGAATGGTAAAGGCAGTCAATACCCAGTGTATATGGTTCTTTTGAACTTCAGCTTACTTGCTGGCATTTCTTTTAAGCTTAAAGGTAAAGATAACATATCTTTTTCTAGAATATAAGAGTCCTAGTTATCCTAGTTCCACAGTGATATGCAAAAAAAGTTCTACTGTCACAATAAAGCAGGCTGTCCCTGATGTTCTTATTAAAGACATGCTATATACATTGAGAATCTCTCTGATAAAATACCTGTACTTTAATTGTTTAACTTGATCCATGTTGGATCTCTTCTTTGCTTTTCTAAGAAGCTTTACTTTTCTTTAAGCTGCCCTAGTTCGTTGATAAGTATGCTGATTTTGTTGTAAGTAGCCTAAATTTGTTGATCTGTGCTGAAAATATGGTTGAGATTTGGGTTGCTTTTGAAATTTGCTATAGGGCTTATACTATTTTTTTTGGACATGACTCAACTGCTTATTACAGACGTGAAACTCTGATACAGGAAGGAGTTGCTGTAACCGCTAAGTCCTCTCATTTAACCAGAGAGTCATCTTTCTCAAGCTATAGCGACACCGATGAGGAGTCAAAAGTGCATAAACTTCTAGGAGGTGGAAAAGGTTGGTATGTTACTTTGTGAAATTTCTAGCCTTGCAGAAGTGTGGTTTTCTAGTTTATTTGATTTAGTGGAAATACTAAAATAAACCCTCTAGGCATTTTTCTTCACCTAAAAGCTACATTTTTTTCATGAACTGGTTGAGAGAACTGACTTGCCACAGTTTTCTCCAAGGCCCATTTTCCAGAACTTTTCTCAGGAGAAAGTATTGTGTTTGACCACAATAGGCATGCTCGAGTTTGGTGTTTTGACCCAATTCTGGTGTTCTTCTGAGACTGAATTTGAGTTTGCATCTTAGAATTGGTTTCTGGCTACAGTTTTAAGCACATTACAGAAACTTCCTTGGCAACCCAAATGTAGAGCGACATCAAATTTAGGAGAAAATTTTGTATACCCATAGATTCTAATAGACTAAGTATTATTATTGTTACTATTGTATAGTTGCAGCTTTTTCTTTTTGTGGGATGAGGGGTTGTGGTTAAAGTTTTCTTATGCCAGTCTGATTCTACTTCTAGCTTTTGTTCTGTATCTGCCAAATTGATTATTGAAATCACAATTCTTCATTGTACCATCTTGTGGTCACCTCTAAATAACAATATATAATGTTAGTGCAGTTGCAGAAATTTTATTGTGGAGAGATGAGCAGAGAACCTTCACTTGTTTCCTTTTGCTGGTTTTCATCCATTACTGGTTCTTCCTGTCCGGGAGGAGTTTTCTTTCATCTCTTTCCCAGCTCCTACTGATGATTGCTGTTGCTCTCTGGGGATACAGCATTCTTCCACCAACAATGTAAGTAAGCCACTGAATATACTATCTTTAAATGTTTTGAATAGAAAGCTGTCCTAAAAGAAATGTTTGGACAGACAAGTCCTATCATATCTTCATCAAGGAGATGAAATTTTTTGGTATATTATTTTTCTTTATGAGACAACTGGTTATAAATCATATTCTTAGGACGTGTCATGCGATCCCTAATGTGAACCTTAATGCATTGAAGTTATAAAATAGAATAGTATATGTGACATGTTAGATATATATGCAACTGAAGTGAGTGCTTCCCTGAACACCTCCCACATGAAGTAAAATAAAAGGTGAAAAGAACTGATTGATGCTACTTCATCCTGTTGTAAGGGTGAATTAGAACACTACAAATCCTTTAACATTTCTTTTAACTGTAGGTCCAACATCTTTCCTTTTAAGTCTTCCTAACTCTGTTGTGTCAGCTCAACTGAATAATATGCAAATCCGGACACCCATCATTATAGAAAAAGGAAAATATTTGAGAAAATTTTAAAAATATACAGCCCAGCACAACAAATTACACCCATGTAGCCACATTTTCAGTTTCCACCCACATAGCCAACTTTTTTTTAGCAACAATGTTTATACATCTGGTGTACAACATTATACAATACTATACAGTTACCTTAAAATAATGTAGCAATCTTGTATACCTATGATACTTGGATTTGAGTGCAAGTAACCAATCTGGGTGTGGATCTAGAGGTTGGATCCTTCATAATCTAAATTTTAAGATTCGGGGGTACGGATATGGGTTAGGGGGATTTGGCTTTAAATAGTTCAAAATTCTTAAAAAATCTATAAAGATAGCCTAAAAGGTTGTGAGGTGAAGCCAACAATTCGATCTTTCATTTTGAGAATTTCTCAAGTTGTAGGCACTAGCAGGCAACGGCTAAAACTCGATTTCCATTTTCCATTTTTCCTCAATCTTTGTCATGGATTGTGGTCAAAGTACTCAATCTCGGTTGACCGCTCCACGTACGAATCCCACACTTACTAGTACCAACGTCATGTCGACAGGGGTGTGGTGGCTAAATGAAGAGTCCCCACAACATAGGTTTATACACACTTTTATATTGTTATATAAGATTATACAAACTTCTACAAAAACTGGGTTTCATCTCCTATGAACTTCAACCACAAAACTCCATCCTAACTGTGTTAAATCTTCATTGAATAGCATAAAGTTCTAACCACAACTTCCAAATAACATCCGCAATGAGCCTCAGTCATCAATTTGCCAAAAATTTCAACAAATCACAAAATTCACAATGGGTTTTCAAGCTTTTGAAAACCCCAACGATGGCGAGTTCCTAATTTTCAACTCTTTCACCCAACAATGTTTTAATCTGTGATAATAAACATGAATATCACTATAAATCAGTTTCTAAGCATCAAAAAATGAAAATCATGATCACAAATTCAGGAATTATTGTTTTTTCCCCCAATTATTTCAAATTATATATGTAATGGGTTAAATAGGCTAAGATCTGAAAAATGGGCTAAATAGGGTAAGCTTAGCCAAGTAATGTAGAGTGTAAAAATCTCAAAATATTATGTGGAAGTTCATGGGAATATAGGCCCGTTCTTTGTTTTCCTCTATTTTTAAAACTGCCTATGAATTGTTTAAGTAATCTATTCCCAATTAGGAGCTTTTGATGATTCACAGCATTATTTCATAATGAACTTACCGGCTTCCAGTTCCCTGTTTTTAGGTTTCAGAATTTTTTTATATTTTTTTGATAAAAGGTTTCAGTATTTATTTTATGCATGGGATGCTTGTATTCCCCCAATAATGACGTCTTTGCTGCAGATATGGGATTTCAGTTCCCAGAATATCATGGTCCTTCTTTGAGATCTCTGAAGTGGATATGAGAAATTGCTTTTACAACGTAGCATATATGTGGAACAGAGTGAGTCATTTAGCAAGGTTACTTGCCCAAGGAGAGGATTGGCATATATTTCTTAAGGTGTGTACTCAATGAATTCATGTTCTTACTTCCTTTTTACTAATTTTAAATTGAGCAAGAGATGATCAAGGTGGCCTTTGTCTGAAGTTCTCCATAAATTGAGTTTGCTTAGCCTTAATAGTGTTTTTGGATGATTTCCACACGGTTTTTCAAATACTCCAAATCTAGTGTTTGAGTTCTCCTCTCCAATCTTTTAAAAGGCCAAACAATTTTTTTTTCAAAAACTCGAATAACGTCAAACAAATGGGTGGCATTGATCATTCCTAGAAGTTATATTGCACTTTGTGTAAGTAATTAGAACTGAGATGGGTAAAACAAACGAATTTAAGCTTTTGGATGTGTGCCAAAAGAAACTAATCATAGACAATAGATTTAGCAGATGAAGTATCAAGAAAGGTGAGACATTTGACCTTGGGAAAAGAAACTGATTGTGAGATACATATGGACTTCATCTATTTGATGATTAATCAGAATGGACATATTGTTAAAATGGCCATCAAGTGGGTCAGACTGCAAATAGTGTTTGTAGTCTGTCCTTGAATCTACTGTTTAGGTTGTGTTGCACCTCTAAAAGTTTTCTTATTTTCTGCAGGCTGCAATACCTCTATATGTTTTGAAGTTGGTTATTTCGGATTGCTTGACTTTTGCACTTGGTATAGGTATGTGTTACACTACATTTTTATGATTAATGTTTGCATTGAAGTCCATATCTGGTAGTTTGTTTACATGAACTCAAAACCACTGCAGCGCTAGCACTGGCATTCACTTCATTCCTCATTTATGAGCAGTATGAGGATGAAATTGGTAGTACAGCAAATGTAATATTCAGCATATCAAAAGTTGCCTTTACCCTGCTGATGAGGAGGTTACCCTTGCCTCCGGCATTGCTCCATTCTGATTCAGAAATCCGATCTTCTGGATTGAATATCAAGCAATGAGGTGTGCTAATGCTTTACTCACTCGTAACAGCATACAGAGTAAGAGTGGTGTACATCTTCCTGGCTCAGTTTCCTTATTTAGATTGTGTGACCTCTTGTACAAGTAGTTTGTTTACCCAATATGTAAAGGGTCGGTTGATCTGTATCCTATTGAGAAACTCAAGTCCCCCACCACCTCATTCCTCCCATACCCTAGCACTAGGGCTACCAAAAAAAAATTGGGAAGTTCAAAAGAAAAGAAATAAGACTCCCCCCCGCCTCTGTGAGGATAGGTTTTGCTCTTTCTGGCTGAGATAGATCCTAAATGATGACAACATAGTGGATGAATGCTCTGCTTGGATACAAATTATACTTACCAATTTCTTACTGTTTCTTACTGTTGTGTGTTTATTTCAATGTCCTTTTAATGATATACCTGAAGAAAAAATGATATCTTTTTAGAGAAGTAACACATCTTGTAGAAGGGTGCATCTTTCAATTTCCCTTTCTGCTTATTTTTGTTTTTAACCCGTACTGTTACTATTGTTGTTTTTCCTACCTCCTATCTGTTCCGGCAGGCTATTTGCTGTCAAGTGGCATGCAAGTATCAATACTACCTATTGTCTATATATATCTTCTATTTATCAATATCAATCAATACTACTTCATAAGTGGAAATTTTCTATATCTAAATGTCGATTGACCAAAACTCGTATGTAGGGTCCAATGATTTTGTTAGCTTACAATGAAATACAACTTTTCTAATACCTTTCTATTAAAATATAAACATACATTTTAATAAAATCGGAATGACTTGGGAGATTCATGTACTTATCTTGGATTGTCATCTAAGAAATTTAAACCCATCTTTGATCGTTGATTGAATACTAAATTCAGAAAAAGAAAATTAAATAACAATAAAAAAAAAACTACTCCCTCTTCTTCCCTGGTCGCCCTCCCCATCTACTTCTCTATCTCTCAGGCCCTTACCTCTCCCAATCTTTTTGGAATTCCCCATCTTCCTTGACCTTACCCTCTCCAGGTCTTCTTCTTTCTTCCTACATTTTCATTGATTTAAGTCAATTTTTTTGCATTTTTAGTGATAGTGCCATGGTTTTTTTAAAGGCTTAATAATGAATTCCTGCCAATTAGGTTTATGTTTCCACTCTTCATAAGTGCTAGTGCTAAGATGGGTTGTTTAGATTTGGACTAGATAGGTCATGGGTAATCTCTATTACTTTAAAAGCAGAGGGTTTTAAAAAGGAGAAACTATCTAATTACACAAGTATTTTTATCATATTTACTAATTCTCTTCAATTATTATTTGAAATAAATACATTTTATTTTACAATTTAATAATTTCATATTAAATTTAAGTTAGATACATGCGAATCACACTAAATACACACTATTACATGTATTTGATATGATTCATATGTATCTGAGATACCAGATATGGGAGCGAGACGAGAGGGAGGCAAGCGAGACTTTTTTATGCATACGAGATACTTGTGAAGCACATTAGATATACCTATACATGTATTTAATGTGATTTGCATGTATCTGGGATAACAGATACAAGAGCACGATATTAGAATGGCGAACGAGGTGGGAGAGAGGCAAGCAAGATTTGACAATGTATTTCAGACAGATGTGAATTACACTATATACATGTATTTGGTGTGATTAACATGTATCTGAGATACCAAATAGTGGAGTGAGATATGTAGTGACGAGCGAGAGGGGAGGGAGGAGGGCAAGATTTGTCGATGTATTTCTGATACATGTGAATCACACTATATACACACTATATACATGTATTTGGTGTGATTCACACATATTTGAGTATCGGAGCGAGATATGAGAATGGTGAGCGAGATTTGTCTATGTAAATAGAATACCTAGCGTCATATGGACAGAAGAAGAAGTACAAATGATGAACAAGGTTGAAAACCTTCAGTATGCTATTATCGAGAAGTTCTCATATGAATGGCCTAAACTGGAGGAGGTACGTACTAAAATTTCTAAACAATGTAATACTAAAGGGGAGTGCAGAATTGGTCTACTGAGACATAGACATGTATTGTTGAGGTTTAGTTTGATGGAAAATTATCACGACCCAAAAATAGACGTGATGATACTTGTCTTATCCCACCAAGATAAGTTAGCCTGAATCCAAATATAATGATAAAAATACGGAAGTAAAAAATAGACGTGATGATACTTGTCTTATCCCATCAAAATAAGTTAGCCTGAATCCAAATGTAATGATAAAAATACGGAAGTAAAATAAGACTGAAAATTTAACAATAATTGCCAACCCTACCCCACCCCCACCTCCGGACATCTCCCACCCACACCCAAAAAGAAATTATAATTTTTTTTTCAATAAATATCCTAATTTTTTTTGCCCCCACCCTCCACCCTCCAATTTTTATTTTTTATTTTCAAAAACAAATAGTGCATTAGAGATTTTTATGATAAGTGAGTGATATATGGGTATATATATGAATTCTCATATTTATCCATTCTGTCTATATTTGTATGAGCTTAAATAGGTTGAAGTTCACATTTACCCATTTAAAAAAATATGAGTGATCCATTTAATTTAATATGAAAAAATAGATTTATTTCACTTATATGGGTTGAAATTGTCACACACACTGTTAACATTACATGTTATCTCCAAAATAGGATGAATCAACATTAAATGTGCTCCTACATGCTGCGGGTGAGGACTATAATAATTAAAAGGTTAAATGAAAATATTTTGACTATTAGAGTAATATGTCTTAAATTATTTTGACTATACCTCTAAATTATTATGTTCCTTAATTCCATGAGGCTATTTATTTTAGAAAAATGATAAATAGAAGTATCCATAAAATTAGCTCCCGAGTCCCAAGTATAGACGGAGAAAATGAAAAAAAATGTGGTCTTGAAAATAAAATTACCTTATTTGAAATGTTTTTTCTTTGCAAAATTTTCCAAAAATAATAATAATTATGAAAAATGTAAAGAATTATATTCACATGATTGATTGATAATTGATAAAGAGTTAAAAGTGTAAGAAGATAACTTATGATATACAACTTCTTTAAGTAATAGTGATAACTTAATAAAATTAATCAACTTACGTTTAATTTTTTGGCATTTCATTTAATATAAACAATAAATATTACAATCCCTTCAGATTATGGTACAACTTCTCGAATTTTCGAAACAAAGAAAAGTTTAATTGGATAAATTATTTGTTTAGGTATAAAGGTATTTCTATCAAGTGGTAGACAAATATTAAATAGTGCAAAAAAACATATAATGAGAGGTAATACATTGTATGCGATATTATATGTTTCTTTTTATAGATAATTATTATCTTGTAAGTTGCAAATGATTTAGATTTGAAGAGGCTAAACAATATAATTAGCAGTAAAGATTCAGTGTTTTTTTTTGTTAAAGCAGTAAAGATTTTGATATGTAAGCCTTGTTTTATGATTCAGTTACTAATTTTTAAGTTACTAATTAATAAAAGTGGAGCTATTGGACTTCTAATTATGTAATTAAAATATTAGAATTTAATTAGACATTTAATTAAATTTTGATTTAGTAAAGGGGCAAAATGGTAATACAACTTTGTAGGGAGGAGCTTTCCACTTTTAATAATAATTGTTTCTAGAAACGTGTTTGTACGTTTTGTCCCTTATTATTATTATTATTACAAAAAAATTATATATTTAAAAAGTTGAGTTATAAAATAGAAAATATTGAAATAAAAAGTATTAATTTTATCATTTACATTTTATTCATTTAAAAAATCATAAAAATGGAATGGTGCATTTGCTATCAAACAAGAAATATGTGAAACTAATTAAGATAATATAGTCTCTCATGGTATGAATATGTAGATTTAAATACATGTAAAACCTTTAATGAAATTATCAAAAGCACGAGACAAATTTAGAAGGGTGTAACAACAAATTTTTATACACAATCTCTATTTTTAACATGAATAAATTTTATCATTAAAATATATACTGTCAAAAAAATAAATCTCAATTACATATTGTACATACTAAAACAAAAAGGTCCTAAAATTTCAACCAAATAAATGGCTGCATTTTTCTTAAAATCAGCTGATCATCGAAGTTTAACGATAACACGAATAGACTGCCTTGACAATTTTGGCTCGAACCAGCACTAACTTGGCAGAACAACAATGACTTGTGATGAGTTTACCGATCTACATACAAGTATAGAAGAAAGAAAATTCGATGATCGAGGTTAGGAGTTGTGATTTTTTATAGGGATAAAATAACTATTAGTGACAGAACTTTGATTAGTGTTTTACCACACGTGTGATAATTAATGGCTTGGGAATGTGAAATATTGTTTGTTCATGCTATAATTAATGTTTATTTTACAAATGATAGTAATTACAATGTAATGACCCGAATGGTCATTTTGAGAAATTTTCACAATATTTTCGTTTTAGCTCTCCTGATATCAATCCCGAGTCATTTCTGATTGGATTTTGAAATTGGTTTCGAGCTTTGAGTAAAAAGTTGTGAATTCTGAGAGTTTTTGAATTTGAAAGGCTAAAGTTGTTAAAGAGTGGTTTTTGGTGTCTTTTGGAGATTCGAGAGTCGGAATGGAATTATGTCGATTCCATTAGTCTCTAAATGTGGAAATTGGTCTAAGCCAGTTGTTGGTTTCAGATTTGGAGTCTTTTTGAGGATCTGAGATCCTAAGTTGGAAATTGTTGAGATTTTAGCCTTTGGATTGACTTTGGTCAACATTCAGGGTTTGGATGCTCGTATTGAATTTCCGACAGTTCTATTGGATTTGGGGGATGATTTTAGGTCTAGAAGAGGTCTTCATGGAATTTTTAGAGGTCCCGAACTTGATTTAACCTTTTTAGATATTATGATTAGTTTCTTGTGACTTACACGGGTCTCGGGTCAAGAAGACCTGAGAGTCGTGTTTCGATGGTTTCATTGTGTCTGGAACATTAAGTATAGTCAAGTTGCATGTATGATTTATGTGTACGAAATTTCGAACGAATCCCGAGAATCCATTCGATGATTTTGTTATTGGCAGTGTGTTGCTGGTGTCTGATGCCTTTGCTTTTGCGATGTGATCTTCACTTTCACAACTATCACGTTAGCAAGGTGGGCTGACCCTCGCTTTCATGACCTTCACTTCAGCGAAGGTCGGCTCGCAAAAGCGATGGACAATCACTAGGCGGATCGCGAATGCGATGGTTACGTAAGAGAATATGGGCTCGCTTTTGCGATATCAGAGAGGGTTTTGACTTGCAATTTTAGGGTTTTACCCCCATTTTCCCCATTTTGAGTTTTGGAAAATCCTTGGAGGAGATATTAAAGAGATCTCCTATGCTAAATCATTTGAGAAAGCATATGTGACCTTAAAACTTCAATTCCCTTTTATTATTAAGGGATTTTAACATCAAAGCTTGGAATTTTAATTGACAAATGACAGTTTTTCAAGAACTTGAGTTCTAAAGTAAAATGGTGATTGTGAACAGATTTTAAGTCCTTTTTTCAAAATGGTTTTCACCAATGAGTTCCAAATGCATTGGGTAATGTTTTCAAGTAAAGTTTTTCGGATTCAAACCTTACTTTTTGGATTTGGATTTTTGAGTTGAATTGACCCATTTTTCAAAGTTTATGTTAAGGGTGTTGTTATTTCCGGAATCTAATTGTGTTTAATTGTTTGAACTAGATTGTGTGGCTTTGAACATTGTTTTGAAAGGGAAGGCTCAAGTCTTGGATTGACTTTTGATTGAATGAAGGCAAGTGAACTTCTAAGCCTTGTTAAGACTTGTGGAATCTTGAACTCTCTTTCTTATATGCATTGGGGAGTAATGAGAATGAGGTGATGAGTTAAATTTCTCAAATTGAATAACCTTAATGAAAAATGTGAGGTTAACGAAAAAGGCAATGTGTTGATAATTGGGGTATTGTGCATTGTGACTTGCCTTGAGTATTAATATTGATTCGGTGATTGATGTGATACTTGATAGTATTGTGTGTATGTGAATTTCTTGAAATTATCATCTTTTCATTATTGTGTGAAAATGCATATTTGCATTGATCCTGAAACACTATGAAGTCTTTTCCAGCGAGTGTTATCGATGTCGAGGTCAATGCCAGCGAATGTTATTGATGTAGAGGTTATTATCGACGAGTGTTATTGATGTTGAGGTCATTCCCAACAAATATTGTGATGCCGAGGTCATTGTTGGTGAGTAGTGTGATATAATGGTCATTGCCGGCAAGTACTTGGGTTATTAGTATTCCCCATGAGTCTCGATTGTTAATTGTACATGATAGTTTTGATACTTGTGTTTGATATACTTGATTGTTGTGCTCGATGATCTTATTACTTGTGATTGATGACTTGATACTTGTGGTCCATGAACTTGATACTTGTGATTTGACTATTTATAACTATTGATCTGAGACTATGGAGCCTTATGAGTTGTTTATTGTAAACTATTAGGTTGGACTAATTTCGATGCACGTTGTAGTTTTGGCGGTTCGGTTGGGATGAAAGGAGTTTCTCATTTTCTAGCTAGTTTTACATTATTTTAGTAGTTTACTTGTTGAGTACCGTGTAGTGTGGTACTCACTCCTTGCTTCTACGCTTGTGTAGGTTTCGAGTCCGAATCCATGTGACCTTTCTCCTTCATTTATTTCTGAGGCTTTCTGAAGATACGTTGAGAGGTAACTGTTTGTCATCCTGGCGGACCCTCTTGTTCCTTACTTTATGTTTTGTTCTATTCGAGAACAAAAGACATTGAGACTAGTATTATCTTTCAAATTATGTATTATTATATTAGTGTCTTGTGCACGGGACAACCAGATTTTGGAGTGTTTTAGAATGACTAACTTTTCATTTTTATGCTAATTGACTTACTTTCTTCATTTCTTTCGTGTTGTTGGGTTTGAGGCTAACTTGTCTTAGTGGAAATAGATGAGTCTCATTACATCCATTTTTGGGTCGTGACAAATAGTATTAAAGTCCCAGGTTTATAGGTCTCACGTGTTTACAAGCCAAGTCTAAGTTGAGTCTCAAGGATCGGTATGGAGACGTCTGTACCTATCTTCGAGAGCCTATGAAGACTGTTAGAAAACTTCCTTTATTCATTATTTCATATCGTGTGTGGTTACCTTCGCTAGTGTTGAGTTGCTGCGTGTTGTTTTGACAGATGCCGAGGACTGGAGCTTCTATTTCCGGTGTTAGGGGGAGGCAGTCTCTGAGGCAGTTGTTGAGAACCTAGCTAGGGGTAGGGTTAAATCCCGAACTATAGGTCGTGCTTGTGGAGTAGCACCGGCAAGAGGTCGTCCGTGGAGGGTCACTAGCTAGAGGCCAAACTAGAGAGGTCTCCCCTGAGCCATATATTGAGGTTGTCGAGGGACCAGGTTCCTCCAGAGTATGCAAATCCTTTATTTCAAGATACTTTGTTGAGGATGCTAGGTGTGTAGGAAAACTTCTCTCAGGGTGGTGCGACAGGTACACTACAGGGTTCTTAGATGAGAGTGGGGGCACAAACCCCAGAGCATTATCAGGATCTGGTGATTCATGATTAGGTGGGTCGGCCACCAATGGTTCCTATACCGACTATTGGTGCACAGATTTCTCCTGAGGTTATTCTGACAGTAGCTGATCAACAGAGTTCTGAGATGTTTCAGAAGATGAAACCACCCAATTTCAGGGTGGTAAGAGAGAGGATGTTTATGAGTTCTTGACTTTCTACCATGAGATGCTAGAGGCAGTGGGTATGGTTGATGCACACGGTGTTCGTTTTGTTGCGCTTTAGCTCTGTGGATCTTCCAGGGAGTGGTAGAGGAATTATGTGAGGTCTAGACTAGTTAGATCTCATCTGGCATAGTGGTATGCATTCTCTTGTGCTTTTCAGGACTGGTTCATCCCTTGGAGCGTGAGAGAGGAGATTCGATTGAGGTTTAAGGGCTGGACACAAAAAGTTTATCTGTGATTGAGTATGAGTCTCATTTCTGCGATTTATCTAGACATACTATGACCATTATTTGGGATGAGGCAGAGAGAGTCCACAGGTTCGTAAGAGTGTTGACTTTCTCCATCAGGTCTTATGTGTTCAGAGCAGCCAGAGAGGGGGCTTCCTAACCTAACAGAGGTTAGGGTTGATCTCATGAGGAATGAGGTCTAGACTTAGTCTAATCTATTGTTAGTCGTACTCTTAATCCAGTTATTTTCGTAAAAAGGGGGGGGGGGGTTGTAGTACAGTTGGTCTTGGTCCATGTGACTCAATATGGAATGTAACATATTGCCATGAGACATGCACAAGATTCTTTAGTCAAGGACACCCTGAGGCATAATGCAAGATGTTTGGTGGAGAATCTCAAACTTGCCTTTGTACCTATGATTGTCAAAAAATGAGACATCATTTGGCTTAATTGATTAAAAAAAATATTAATTACACCCTTTTTGTATGTGCATAGTTGTTGCATATCGCTTCATTATGTATCATATCGTACTGTGTATTATATTATTTTAATGAATACGATATTTGAAAGAAACGTCTTGTTTAACGTTGTATCCTAATGATTAATGGTACCAATATAGCCAGTTTGATTGATTCTGCTCTACGATTATGTTCTTGGGCGGTAGTACAAATTTGTTTATGCCAAGGATCGAAAAATGCAGAAAAGAAAAAGAAAAAAAAAGATCATGTGTGAGAATGATTAAATGTACCCTTAAATTTTGCGAGAAGAATCAAATATTCCCCTGAAGTTTGTGAGAAGGATCGAATATACTCCTACGTGGATTTTATTTTATTAAAAATAAAAGTAAAATTTAAAGTAGACTTTTTTACTTTCGTCAGGCAAAAAAGATATATCTGAGTCATTTATGTAACAACAAGGATTTAAATGAACTATTTTTTTTAACAAGGGTATATTTTACTTTAATATTTTTTTAATCAAAAGGCCAAAATATTCACTTTAAATATAATAGTTCAAAGAAAGTGAATTAATATGATGAATATATACTTCTTAAAATATTGGTCAATGTTCTTACAGTTTGACTCTCGAGAAGCGAAACATGACAAGTAAAAGTGAACGGAAGAAGTATTTATTTCTTGTTATGAGTCTAGACTAAAAAAATGATGATTGAGATTCATAATTTCATATAGAAAGATTTAAAAGGTAAATAATTTAACCAAAAAAAAATAAAAAGGAAAATAAAAATTAATGGAAGCAAAGTTTTTTTTGATAGTTTGGAACTTTGAATTCGTTTGTATAAAAAAAGATAAACAATTATGTAGTACAAATATACGATATATAGACAAACACAATTATAAATAGAGAATTGTAAGGAGTTTGAGAAAAGATTTTCTCAAACAATATTATCTGATTAAGATTTCCTGAAATTGAATTTGTAAAAAGTTATTGTTATGCTTACTTGAATATGTAAGTTATTTAATAAAAAGTGAATTTTTTAATCCAAAAAGGGAAAAATGATTTCAACCACTATAAATATCAATGTAAAATGTGTTCTATTCAATCACACCAAAATAATTTTCACATAAAACTCAAAATAACTTTGAGAAAATGATGGCCATTACTAAGCACTTGATTTTCTTCTCTTTGCTTGTTTTTGTCATCTTTCCCTCTTATGCTTCTAAATTAGTATGAGTCCCAAGTAGGCTTGGTCATGATTATGGTTATAAAAACCAAATCGAATCGCAATCCGAACCGAACCAATTAAAAAAAACTGATATTTAGTTTGATTTGGTTTTAAATTTTGAAAACCAATACTATTTGGTTTGGTCTTGGTTTTACTAAAAATAAACTGCAAAAATAACCAAACCGAACCAAGGAATTAGATATATAATTTTTTAAATTATTTTTATATTTTTCATAAATAAAATATAAATATTTTGTTAAATTTTAATTAATTTAAGTCTTTAACTTTACCATTTTCTTAAGCCAATGCTTAAGTTTTAGTCCAACTATTACAATCCTAAGTCCAAGTCCATCAAAATCCATTATTTTGGTCTTTACCTACCCTACATCTACATAAGATAGTCACACTTTCTCTTAATTGAATCACTTTGTTCGTGTAATAATATTTTTAGTACTCCCTCCGTCTCATTTTATGTGGCACTTTTCGGATTTCAAGATTCAAACGAATCTATCTTTGACCATAAGTTATTCATAGATCCTTTAAACATTTTGAATTATCAATTATTGTGACTTAAAGTAGTGTTTACGTAGTTTACAAATATATAAATTTCATTTCAAGAAATTTGAAAATTCCATGCGCAAACTTCCAGTCAAACTTAAACTGTTTGACTCTCGAAAAATGAAAAGTGTCACATAAATTGGGACAGAGGAAGTATTGTTTAATTACTTAATTGAATCTATAGTAACTTTCACGTGGATTGTTCATGTACTAGGTGTATGTGTGTATCAAGATACGTATGTCCTCAAAAAATTATTACTTTCAAACCGAAAAAACTAGAAAAAATTGAACCAAACCGAAACAAACTCAAGTTCTCTGGTTTTCATTCTCTTATTTCTTTCTGTATTATTGGTTGTTTGATGATTCTTCTTTGCATCATGAAATGGAAGTGTTGTGGGAGGTGAACACCATGCGTCCATCTCTCTCAGTTGTGATCATATTTTCTTCCAATTAATCTTCTCTTAATTGTTGATAAATTCTTACGTGAGTATCTGTGCATTACATATCTTCAAATTGATAATCTAATAAGAAATTTTAAATAACTTTTATTTGAAACTATTTATGATAAATTTTCTACACTGACTAAAATTTCCTAATGGCGTTTTGTCTGTATTATTTTTTGGTACAAACGAATTGTTGCAAAATTAGTCCTATCTTAGGGAAAATCTCGTTGGTATGTATCAACTTCTGGTATTTAGTGATTCCTCAAGCCTAGTTTTTTCACAGAAAAACCATTTCGGTTGACATAATCCTTGCACCACCTTCCCCGAATCTCATTTATAAGATTACACTGGGTACATTTTTCTTATTTAATTTGTTGAGTTAATCCTTGATTCTTCCATAGGAAATTCATCTTTGTTTGCGATCGTAAAATTAGTGGCTTCCCATCAAGAAACAATTGGAAATCTTTGTAAATCCTCCTTATTTTAAAGGTACATTGTTTAATTATAATCACTTTGTTGTTGTTTACTCGTTTCTTCATATTTTATTGGTGGAGCATTATGTGCATTGTATTATGTGTTAGAATGTATGTACGTTGTGCATTTTAGTGTAAAATTATTCACCATTAGCAAGTTCATATCGCTGCAGCTGTGTTTCATAAAAGTGGTCTTTTAAGTTTGTTACTCTTTTATCTAGAACCGTCAGTTGTATATTGTGTTTTGATTTTCACACTATTTTGTTGTTATAAAAGATTGATCATTTGTAGTATAGTGTGTAAAAAAATTGTACATTATAAGTGGACTAAACTTAGATTCAATCAAAAGTATAATACACTACTTAGCACCTTGATGACTTAACTTATATATACAACAAAAACAATATACATAGTGAAAATATAGCTTGACTTTATATGTTGGTAACATGATAGGTACCTTATGTTGAAAACTATATGCACAACGAAAGCATATCATAATTATAATTCTTTTTATATAAATAATAAATAACAAATATATTTATGCTAGAACACATACAATCATGCTATCACACATAAACTTTCTGAAATTTAATTTAAGAATTAACTCTTGAAGCATGAGCAGATACCTTCACGTGAATCCACAAGTTAGACAGCAGTTCTGCGGTCTTCTACAATGATCCCATGTCACATCCAAACTCTCTAAATACTTGAGTGGACAAGTATCATATAGAAAACTTATTTCCTTCTAGGTTAGAAAAATCCCTACTTATAGAGATTTCTTTCCAGTCCAAAAAGAAGAACTAAAATACATGGTCTTTCTTGGAATAAGAAAACCCACGTTATTTTCTTCTTTTTCCCCTAGAAAATAGGATTCTAAGTTCTAGTTAAATACGGGCGTTGTAGGGACCCCAAATTAAATTAGTAAGGCTTCTTATTCTGGAAATAAATTCAATTAATTAATTTGAATTATTCTTACCATAATAAATTACAAATCATTCCACCAAAAATTCGTAATTCCAGTCCAATTATATTTTGAAATTTCCATTAAACACTTATGTAATTCTCCAAGTTAAGATTACATATACTAATCAATAAATTAAATTGTTGACGAATTTTGTTCAATGATTAATTTCCTTTAGAGCACTGCTTAACTTATTTTATGTGTCGGATTAATAAATCCACTTGCAGCAAAAATAATTAACCTCCGCTTAGATTTTACATATAATAAAATATATATACAGATAAAAACTATCACACATACCCATATGAACTTTTCAAAATAAAGTAGAATTACAAACCCACAACTAGAAAAGATGAAATATACTAACAGATTCAGGAATCAATAATAAAAATGAAATCTTTCGTGATAAATTCATCAGATATTGAAATCCCAGATCTATCTTTTACATCAAAGGGAATCATGACCAAAAAAACCAGAGTCATGGTCAATCAACAGTTGAAACTTGTTCTCCCTTCACCAAAAGAAAGGAGAGAGGTTTACCAAGTGTGTAACGGCGTGGAGATCTAAGAATAGTGACTCTTGCGTAGTTGGCCTTTTTTTTTTTTGGTAATTTTACTCTCTTTTTTTGTGATCGTAATTTTCCTCTACTGCCACTTGAGCATGGACAATCTTGGAATACCATACTGCATTTCTTTTTGTTCTTTTTTTATAAATTTTTTATTAAATATGGAATCCGAAGAATATTTTGATGAAACTTTCATGTAACGCTGTATATTTTTTAAAAAGAGGTCACATGGACCAAATTTTATTAATAATAAAAAAAATAACACCAGTGGTCTAGAGTTGGACTAGGCTAGCAAAATAACGGGGAAAAATTGTTTGGATGAGTATTTTTAATAAATAATTACTTATTTTAGTGATATTTTTTATTTATTATCTTTTATAGCAATATGTAGGATTTAGAGATATGTGGTTCTATCTCTTTTTGCTCTGGTTAAGGCTATATTGTTACGTGTCATACATATGGGTTAAAAACTATCAGATAAGATTTGAGAAAGAAGACTATAATTGTTCGGCTTGAGTGTGATGATAAGTTCTTTTATGGTTTCGAGTTTGGTTACTAGAACAGTTGGAATCCAAATTCAAGTCTTTCATTCGAACGTGGTAGTATGTTTTGTATGAATCGGTAAGGTAAAGATGATTGATCCCATCATGTAATGAGCATTTTGAAGGACTAGTGCATGGTTTGGGTCGTATGAAAGGGCTTCACTTAAAAGTGTTGGTTTAGAAGATAAGTTAAAATGTCATGGGTTGTTGGTCAAAGGATAAGATTGGTACGTGAGTTAGCGAAAGTAACAAGAGTCTGGTGTATTTAAGAGTTCAAGGTATTAAGAATTTGCATCATGGGAAGAATTTGAGAAAGGTGAAGGAATAAGACCTCTTGTATTGACCCTTGGTTCGAAGTTGAAGGTTGTATGGATTTTTGCCTTTGAGTTCAGATATGACTATGAGATGTGAACTGGTTCGGCACAAACTTACTAAGGGTTTATCAACGACTTTTATGAAGATTGAGTTTTGAATTGGGTGACAAACATGAATGTGTGGAATATTTTGTATTGTTATGTGGGGCTATATTGTTCAAATTATGGTAGGTGACTTATGGATGCACAATTGTAAGGACCTAAGTTCTACATGGTTATTGAGGATTTTGTTGGGATTGAAACTACTTTGTTAAATGGGACTACACAGACTGTTGTAATGCGTTACATAGATACTTTATGGTAAATAGAGATTATATGCTCATAGTATACATAATTATTGAGGTGGCCAAGAATTTCTCTATGTTTTTTCTTGAAGTATATGACAATGTGAATGGTAGTTAAAACTTGGTATTTGAAAGATTGCGTGTAGTTAACTTTGGGCGATTCAATAGCTTTATCTAGATGGAAGGTACTACCAGATTCAGAATTAGTGCTATCAGCCTTGGTTGGGACCCGTATCTGTCATGGAATGATTGCATGAAAAGAGAGAGCCATAGTTCAGAATTTAAGGAAGAGACAATGTGTTTGCTAAGAAAACTTTGATACTAGTGACGGTTTGAGAGCATGGTAAATGGCCGGTGTGGTTATGATGTTGTGTTAGTATTAAGAGTGTTGACTTCAGTGGAATACCATGAGGAGTATGTAAGGTTTGATAAATTGAGTATGTGTATGATTGTAATGGGGATCAGACTGGTTGATTGTGGGTAGCTAAAAATTAAAGGGATGGAGTCAGACGAATGAAAATATTTGATATGGGCACTATGGAAGGAGTATCTTGTGTTATTCGACCTTGATTCCGTAAATTCTCATGTGACCACCTACTTCATTCTGGATATGGTGTCTATTTCTCAATATGAAAAATTTAGAATAGGTAAAAGAAAGAATTTGATAAAAGATAAATGATTATAAGATAATTTTTCTTGGCGTTTGGGCTATTTATAATTTCCCCAAGAATTAGTCTGAAATTCCATGTGCGACCTGATCAACGACATTAGTCGGGATCGCCAAGCACGATCGATGAATTGTCATTCGTTCTTTAGCTCGCCCATCCTCAGCTTTAAGCTTCAGGAGACCCCAAGGTCTCAACTAGCTTCATTGACACTAGGATAAACCCTTGAATACTCAGACACATATCAAACTCGTACCTAGATCATTAAACGGTAACACTAGTACTCCTTTAGTCCGTAATGTGGAATAGGAAGGGTGCAAAATATTTCATGTTTAAGGAGAGAAGGAGAACATGAAGATGTCCGCCTAACCACTTCGGCGAATCGGCGAATGGGTATTTGTATAGCCCATGTTGTCCTTTTCACTCTTGACTTAATTTCACACTGCACTCACAACACATGTTTGTAACACCTCAGATTCGAAAAGAAGGAAAAAGTAGGTTGGACCACAGACCGTAGGTGGAACTGTAGTTGGCAAGTTCAAAAGTTCAGGAAAAAATGTCATGTCATAGTACTCTTCTACGGTTCACCAGGACGGTCCGTCGTTCAATATACGAGTCGTAGGTAGTTTTCGTAGGTGAGTCCCAGACTTAGTGAAATTTTGAGGGACAAAAGTGAAACTTTCGGTGGCCATGTACGGACCATAGGTTGACCAACGGACTGTACATGGGTCCCATCGTTCGAAGGTCCAGAAACAAGTTTTTGAACCCACCGACAGTTGACTAAGACGGTCCGTAGTAGGACCTACGGACCGTGGGTCCAGTCGTCGACGGGGTCTGACAATTATTTTTAAAGGAGTTTTGGGTCTTTTCCTAATTATTTTAACCAAATACTATGTCATTTTACCCTCTACCCTAGGCCCTATATAATAATTTTAAATCCCCCAAATCACCCAATTCAATTCATTCTCTTAAATTTCCAAAAGTTGATCAAGTTCATCCTCTCAAATATTTCTCTCTCTAAGGAAGAAGAAGTCTAGGGGTTTCAAGATCAAGTCTCCAATCCACCATGGATTTTGGGCTTTGAACTCCAAGGTATGATAGTCCTTACCTATGGAGCTCTATCCTCCATAAGGTTCCTAAATTCTCCAATTTTGTAAAGTTAGATTCCCAATCAAATTAGGATTTTATTCAACTGCCATGGGTTCCTTTCAATGTTGATCCAATTGATTGTTTTATGTCTTCTTATGCATGAATTGAAGTAATTGCATGTTTTAAGTTGAATCCCCCATGAACCAATGCATAACCCATTTTTTATATACTATGATGATATGATGTGAGTTTTGAACTATGAAAGATGAATTTATGAAGATATGCATGTTCTTTATGAAATTGATGAAAATATGATTTAAGGATCTTTGAGAGTAAAGCATAAATGTTGTTGTTGTTTTTTTTGTAAAAGGATTTCTCTCATACTACTCAATACATGAATGTGAAAGGGTTTTCTCACATAAGGATTCTTAGAGTTGAAAGGTTTTCTCAACTAAACTTTGAATCAAGATTTAGGAGCTATTCTAATGAAACCTAGCATGGATTGGCTAATTTATGTGCCTTCCATGTATGATAAGACAAGCGGCGATTACCTATGTCTCTTAATGATAAGACAAGTAAAGGTTAATGACTTTTTCATGGGATTTATGCTTAGCACCGAGTGGACAAGAGGTGATTACCCATGTCCCATAAACTATGTGCCACCATAGGTTTCTCTTAGATAGACATTAGCTAGTGGATCCACTTAAGCTAGAAGTGTATGGTTCTTACCTTGGCAAGTGAGAACATCTCTTTTCGGTGTGGGATAGACACCAGATTCCATGTTATAGCTCACATGGTCTATATGTCGGTTAAGGCTACTTCCCATAAAAATGATGAACTAAGTTTCCTTCTAGAAGTATCTCACGTGTGTTTAAAGATGTTTTTTACTTGCATCGACCAAGATCATGATTATGCCTCTAACCTCTTATCTTATGTTTTAACTTGGTCATTGCATGTCATGAAAAATCCTTTTAGAATTATTTTGTAATTTTATCCATTGCTATCATACTTGGTACATTCTTTATACTAACGCATACTTTTGCCTACATTCTTCCAAAATATAAGGTCCGACGCTCCGATTCCACATCCTCGTGGCTAGTGTTCACATTAGTAACTTGTGAAGATTGGTGAGTCCTCATGTTCCGAGGAACAAACCCTTTATTGCATATTGTCTTTACATTTTCGTATTGTATGTGATGTATGGGTTACGTCCCAATTACTCTTGATGTACTAGATGGCTTTGTGACTATGTTAGACTTCTGCTTTATGTTTGAACAAATGTTTTATGATATAAATTATCTTTTAAACTCTTAAACTCTATTAGCTTGTATGATGTATGCTAAGTGGCTTGTGTAGGGCCTTTCAAGGTCCTATGCACCATGTCACATCTAGGGGGTTCGTTGGGTCATGACAATGTTATTGAAAGCAATAAAATAAACTTTGGTTGACTCTCAAGAAACGCCTTATTTGACATTGTGACACGACATAGTTCTTACTCATCAAGCATCATTCTTGGGATTGGAGGTAGTGTCACTAGGTAAAGTTCCTTTTTGCCTTGGATTTAGATGAGTGGAGATTGGGAACATCTAAGTTTCCAGGTGCTTAATTGACATAGAGTGGGACGTAACTGTTTGAGTCAAAGTTGAGAAATTATTTTGAGAAATTTTCAACACTTTGTAGGACCCTTAAACCTTGTTAAACATCCTAGTCAACATATCATCATATCGAGTCCCTTACGGTCCAGTTTGCTCTTTTGGTTTGGGACGATCATGAGGTCGTATATATCTATCTTTGTCAGCTTCATGGTCTCTCCAATACCCTTTTCTATCTCGCCAATCTCTCCAGTCATTGTCCCTTTTCTTTGTCCAACCATGGTACCCACCCGGTCTAGGATAGTTCAGATGAGAACCCCCCCCCCCCCCCATTTGGTTCCCCATGTATTGCACTTCTTCATTATACAATGCCTCAAATTTAGCATCATTGAAGCACTGCCCACTGTTTGTACCAACTGCATTTACCGATTTGAATCCACCCCCATGACCTGTTTGGATAACAAGTCAAATTGATTCATCATCTTGGCCATTTTCTCATCACGCTTTTGGTTCTTATCCATCTGCTCCTTGATCATACCCAACTGTAGAGAAGATATTTGATCCTCCCTAGTGTGACATGCTCGATTTATCTTGGTTATATCATTAAGCAACATTGTTGAAACTTCAAACGGTTGTTGCATCATCCCTCCTTGAATGAGTTGGTTAGCCGACCCTTTGTTGACCGTATCAAGGCTACAATAAAAATATTACAACAACAAATTATTCGGAACACAATGTGTTGAGCATTGTGACACTAACTTTTGAGATCACAACTAAGTCACATGGAGAGGTTCACCTTCCACTATCTCTTAGTTTTACCATTTTCAAAGAAGGAAAAAATCTTTTAAGGAACGGTTCGGTTAGTTCCTCCCACAAAGTTATGGAATCATTTGGTAGTTTGGTCAGCCACCTTGTTGCTTTTCCCTATAAGGAGAAAGGGAACAACCTCAAACGTATGGATTCTTGTGAAATGTTCTTAAAGATAAAATGCCCACAAATGTCCACAAAATTTTGGAGATGTTCATGGGGTCTTCATGAGCAAGACCTTCAAACATTCGTCCCATCTGGATAAATTGCAAAATAGTTTCACTTACATGAAACATAGCTCTCCCACTAGTAGGAGGTAATTGGATGGCTCATGTACTTTTGACGATATTAACATGCATGCCGTTCATATCTCTCATGTTATCATTCTGTCCAAGTGACTAGCATCGTCACTTTCATTATCACTCATATTTCCACTTGAAAAGGGGGCACAACAACAACACCAACAAAAATGTATTCTACTGCAAATAAACAAGTTCACAAATAAACTTTACAAATTGAATTCTTAGTTACCAATCTTCGGCAATGATGTTATTTTTTATAACACTCAAATTACCCTCAAAAAGAGTTAAAGAGTAAGCAATCGCTAGCAATATAAATACCCAACAAAAGAGTCAGGATCAAATCCTACAGGGAGTGATCTAAATGTAAGAATTTAATAAGAAAATTAAAAGTGCAAATCAATTCATTGTAGTAATTAGAACAAGTGGGTGGATGATTCCACCAAATTTAAGATAAGGGTTTAGGAATCAATTAAAACAATTCAACTAAAAACAAAGATTTAAACAAGTAAGAGACGATCTAGGGTTGTGGGAGTTGGTATAACCATCAAATAGGAGTGCAAGTCCTTGCTCAATAATGTTAAACAAATATGGATACGTTGGGTAATCTTTAATGACACAATTCTTCTTTTGATCACAAAGTATCATATTATAGAATCACCTTTCGTTCTCATCTATGTAAAATACAAATCAACCTGATACCTTACTAAAATCTCTCTTTCGAGCATATCTGACAATTAGAATTGAACTACAATTTCTCTTTTGAGCAAACTACAACAATCAACGACATAGAAATGAAATTTGATAAAAACTTTTGGAACAAAGAAACACATCTTGTCATCCAAGATAAAAAGAAAATGAGAGAAAGAATTGATAGACGACGATTGTCATTATTTTATTATTATAGTCATAATTCACTATTGTAAATTGTAATTATCGTCTCACGTAGGAGCACCTAAAATGATTTTGTTACTCAAAATAGTCATTCAATTATTAAAAATTATGTAATAAATTTATATATTTTTTGTCATAGAAGAGCCACTCTTCCATTAGTATGTCACTCTAAATCATTTTGAACAATTATATATAAAGTTTGAGCCTTTAATTTTTTATATGACATTTATAGCAATACTTGTGGACTTAAATAATCCCAAAATCAAAAAGAAAATAAATGCCTCCAACCTCATTAACACTACTGTAGTACTAACAAAACATGGCTTCTTGTGACAAAATAAAGAATTGTGAATTTAATACTAAATTTGCAATAAATTTGAGTAATGAACCATTAAAATAGTATTACAACAATAGAAATTTTATTGTTTGTTCTTGTTACATTACTCTCAAACACAACTACTTCAACACTGATTTTCAAAATAAATAATTGCATTAAATTAAAATTATAGCATATTTATGCCTCATCAAACATATGAAAACTTTAATCCAGATCCTTGAAATTTTTCTTCAATGATATGATTGAGTTTATCACTCATCTCTATAGTAAAGTAATTCTTCCAATCTCCAATTTCTCCTCTACGAAAGAACAATTTATATTCCTCTCCAGTTGAAAACTTTCCATTGGTATTCACCTCCAAATTTCTCAAATTCTCAAAGCTACACCTTTTTAATATCTCATCCGCCACTCCAGAATTTTCTTCCTCTATGGAAAAGGGAGATTCCAAGAATTCAGCCAAGCGTTTAAGCTCAATTTTTGATTTCTTTTTAATTTCTTCGTATATTAAGAAAATTACTTTTTTTTTAGAATTTTCTATGCTTTGTTTCCAATAATCCAACACGTGATTCCAAAATGGACCATAAAGGCTCGCCCCCTCACAAAAAAGATCAAACATTTCTTCAATAGAATTGGTATCTTTGTGATGAACTATCAAATTATTTGCAAAATGCCACATAGAAATAAAAGTGTCCCTAGAATTCCTACATAAGTAAACAAGTTTGGTTTTTGAATTCTGAACTGATTTTGGCAATGAAGCAAAGGGCACATGAGTTGCCAAGAGTCTAGGTGAAGTGAAGGTTAAAAAATTAGGGACTCGACCATCAATATAGAGTGTATGCTCCAAGAATGGAACAAGAACATGAGGGTTCTTGACAAGTAAAGGGTGATTAGGTTCAAAAATAGGATGTTTCACTCGATTCACTAGAGCGAATAAAAGTGATTTTAACCAAGTAGTTCCTGATTTTGGAGTTGTAACAAGAATGATATCACTATCTTGAGCTTGAAATTATTTTTGAAAGGAAATCACACCTTGAAGAAATTTTGGTGGTGTCCAAAAACCTTGATAATTGTAGACATATGATCCAACCCATCGCTTTTCTTTTGGTAGGATAGAGAGCAATTTCTTACACTCTTCACTTAGGTTATCCTCTTGTAAATATTTAGGAGGAGAAGTTGTCATGATTTTTAAGATTGAGTGTCTTCTTCAATTTTGTGCTTTTATAACAGATACACATGAATAATACACTTACTATCCATGTGAATGCTTAGTCATACACTTCATGTGAGCTCACCACTTCACATGTTTCATGCCTTTGCTATTAGCTTGAGTGTGTCAGAATAGTTAGCGAGACAGTAAAATTCATATTAATTTCAAGATAATTTGTTGGGGGTTTATTGTATCACTATTCTTTAATTTATAACCAAGAAAATCTAATTCAAACAACAACAAAAAATAATTCAACTTAACTATATACTTCCTCCATTACTTTTAATTATCCCTGATAAACTTTTCATTCTTTTAAATAAAAATATAAACGACGTGAATATTTTACTATAATATCCATTTTAATTTATATATAGTTTTAATAGACATAGGAATGATTTGGCAAAATGAATAGTTAATGTTAAGGATAAAATTAAAAAGAAATTGTCTTTCTCTTTTATGCTAAAGTAAACAAAGAAACGTAAAAAATTATTTTTATATGATGAAAAATAAAAGTGAACGAAATGAGTACATAATACTCAATTTGTTGAGTTTAGTAAATCGCTTCACGTACATTTAAAGCTTCATATTTTCTATCATTCTCTATGAAAACATAGATGAGTATATAAAGAGTGTCGTGCTTTTTTTTCGAAATAATTTTGTACTTTATTTGAAAACGAAAGAAAGAATTGAGAAATGAATGTGACGATTATCAGAGGCAGACTCAAAATTTGAGCGCAACGGGATGTCACTATCTTTAGTACGCCAATTACTAGCGAAAAAGTTTGGCGTAAAACTCTTAAAAACTAAATAATAATGATAGTAAAGTACAAACTTCTATATGATCGAATATAATTAATTTGGTATACTATAGTATAACAAAAGTACATCATCTATTCATAGTTGAACTCGATACTTTTTATATTTTGCAAAAAATCAATATTAGGGGAATCACACTGTTGACCCCTCCCATCAATAAAAATAAAGAATATGTAATAAGGGAATCATACCCCATATTTATCAGTGGAAAAAAATATGTTGTCTTGAACTCAATCATAAATAAAATTGTTGAGTGTATGATGAATTCAATTATGGATGAAGCTACTAATTTAACGATTTATGAGAATGAAAGAGTAAAAGAGCCAGTGCACCACCTCTCATTATTTTATTATTATCGCCATAATTACTATTATAATTATCATCGCGTGTAGAAGCATCTAAAATGAGTTTGTTATTCAAAAGGTCTATTAATTCTACTAATAAAGTCTTTAATTTTGTTGGTACTTTATAATTCAACAATTTTCAAGAACTATCATTACAAGCAAGAAGAATCATAAATGTTTAATCATTACAAGCAAGAAGAATCATAAATGCGGATAAAGCACAAATGTCCATAGAGTCCCTCCGGCAGTTTTTCAAAATATTATTTTCATACACTCTACCAAACGACCCCTAAGGGTATTTGGGTCTTTTCCTATGCATTTAATACTTAAACTATGTCGTTTTGACCCTATTTTTAAGCCCTATAACTACCTTTCAAGTCCTAAAACTACCCACTCAAAATTCATTCTCCTAAATCCCTAATCCCAACCAAGTTCATCCTAACCAATTTTCTCTCAAGCTCAAGAAAGAAGAAGCTAGGGTTTCACATCAGGTCTCCTTTTTCACTATTGTTTTTGGACAGAACCTCCTTAATTTCCATAAGGTCTAACAATGGAACATAATTTGAAAATGCAAGATTCTTAGAATTCTTTTCAACAAATGGTATAGACCACAATTTCTCTGCTCTTAGAACACCTTAAAAAAATGGAGTAGTTGAAAGGAAAAATAGGATCCAAGCTGGTCACGTAGTGAATTTTGGGCCAAATTTTAGAAAACTATAAATAGTCCAAAGGAGAAAAAAAAGGAATTTCTGAGTAGTGAATTTTTCAGAGCCTTTAGAGAGAATATTTTGAGAGATTTTGTGTATGAGATATTTCACCTGTGAAGAACATCTTTAATTCTGGAGTTATCAATTTTACTTTTGCGATTAACAATTGAAAGTTCAAATCAAAGTGAGTGTTGATTATAAATGCTTAAGAGGTAGTCAGACGAGGTTCCAATTAAGTTAATGTTATTTTTCATGTGTGCCTAGATAGTATATTTGAGCTACCAATATGTAATAGGCTGATGTAAGCATTTTTTTTCTTAAGAGTTAGATGAAACGGCCTTATGAACCAATGAGAAGAGGTTAAGAGAAGTATCTTAGAAAGAGGTCTTAGAAGGAATCTTAATACCTGCTTATGAAGAGTTCAGTAGCCATGAGATAAGTATTTCCTAAGTATTAGAGTAAAGGGAATGTAGACCAGCTTAGACATAATGGAATAGATCCATAGCTTTAAAGTGTCAGCCTCAGACCTAAGGGGGGATGATAATATGAGAAATCAAGTCAAGTGTTGAGGATGAGATAGTGATGTTTTTTTGAATGAGTTTCAGAGGTATATCAATCTATTCGTACTCTAGCGTATTCCTCAAAGTTCAGTTATTACAACATCATGTTGATACTCCTAATATCATAATTGTGTCTATGACCTATGCTCATACACTTTAGAGAGTTTCACATCTACGCTAAGTTTTCAGAATGAGGGGCGAAGACTTTAGCCAATTAACCTCAAGCTTAATTCATAAAGTTATGGATATCAGTCTCATGTTATGAACCTATTCATATAAGCAATCATGTCTCACAGTATGTTCAGTCTAAAAAAATCCATGAATTACTCTCAATGGGTAGCAACATAATGTTATGTCATGCATATTCTTATATCAGAATTCTCGAATGAATCGTGCTTATGATATTTCACCCTAAAGTCCTTTCAGTAATCCTTTTTAGTTTTGGAGAGTGGTGTGGTTGATAGTAGTTGTGTGACGATGGAGGAGAGGATTTCTATTTCTTATTGTGATAGTGATGGTATGTTTATTTCATCTAAGGTTATAAATGTGGAGGAAGAAGGAGATAAAGTTTTACAATGAGTACTAAGTCAGCTTCCTGGTGGTAATGTATGAAAGTTCAGTTGGTATAGATGATGAGAGGATGAGAAGTTCTTAGAAAGTGGGTTAGTAGGAGTCTATGGATTGGTTAAGGTTCTAAGCTTGAATGTGGTGTTGTTAACACGTGGACAATGCGTGATACATTAGGTGTTTCGTGATATGAGCTCAAGATTAGCTGAATGTAGCGGTAAGGAGTAGTGTTCTTGGGATGAGATTTCCTACATAGGTATAGAACCTGAATCTTGTGATTTAGATTATAATAATCACCCTATTTTAAGTACTTTGCGATTCTGAGTTAGACTTGAATAAGGTAAGAGTAACCCCTTTCCATTCTCAAACCAGCCGTCATTCGAGGACGAATGATCCCAAGGGGGAGATATTGTAACACCCTAAAAATTTCTAAGTTAAGACTCGAACCATTCTTCATTTACTTGTAGGGTCATATCGGGTGATTCATAAATTACCCATATGTGTAAAGGTAATTTATTTAGTGTGAAAATGATTTGGATATGAATTAAGGTCACTAGAATCTCCTAGCACAAAGTAGAGTTAAAAGTTTCCTTATCGATTAAGTTTGGATGTAAGATTCTACTTGGGTCAACTTCAAACAATCATATCTCTTAGAATATAAAAAGTTACGTAGCTCATAACCTATAAAATTAAAGATATTTGAATCTACTTTCCAACGCCACCAATTTAGCGTCAATCCAATTTTTGAGTAAAAAGTTATGACCATTTTAGTAACTGATACAGTGCAGTGACGAATTAGCCGACGAGAAAACATTAAAAAGGGTCTTTTGTCTTTTTACCTCCAAGAAAACCCTAAACGAATTTGTTGACTAATATAAGGCTCAAAACAAATCAGATTTCCATCTTTTAATCCATCATTCTCTTCTCTCTCAAACCCTAGGGCAAAACCCTAAGGAAAAATAAAAGTAGAAGACTCCATTCAAGATTCTTTCAATCTTTTTCAAAAATTTCTTCAAGGTAAGTCCTTATCCAAGAATTTCATTCTTTCCAACTCAAATTCCTCCATACAATTATGAATCACTAATGAAAATCATAATTCTTGTCCATAGAGATTTCAAGAAACTAATTCAAGAATCTCAAGAAAGGTTTCTTGATTGTTCTCTTTCAAGCTAGGGTTTAAAGGCTTCTAATCAAGTTCTTCTTCAAGATTCTTCAAGAACCTTGTTCTTCCAGGTATTTAAGGTTATCATAGTGTTGGACTAGTTCGTCCACACGCCCTACATCTACTTTCAAATCATTAAAAGAGTAATCTAGGATTCTATCCCTAGATTTGAGTATTCTTGAGATGAGTTAATTTTGAGTTCTTCAATTCCTGATTCTTTTGAAATTCTATTCCTAAGTATTGAGTTTCTATATTTTTATTGAGATCCTTGAGTTGATTTGTTCATGTCTAGAATTCAGCATGAACCCTATTTTGAGTTATAAATCTTGAGAAGTTTTTCAAAGCCAATACTTGAGTTTTAAATTGAGTTTTGAGGAAGTAAAGATGAGTTTTGAGAAAAAGTTTAAAGTTCTATTTCATAAAGACTTAAGAGTTTCTAATGTTATTTTATTCATATATATACATATACATATGTACCTATGTTAATTATTGGACTTGAAAGATAAGTTCATAAGTGCATGTTTTCAAGAAGGTAAACACATCTCATGTTTTGAAAAGTATTTCAAGTAATGTAAGAAGTTCATTCTTTGTAATGGGTGAATTGAGCACAAAATTATATTAATTATTTTGGGAGTAGTATCGAGAACCGAGTTGGGTTAGAGTCTTTTATGATTCGTAAGTCTCATAGAATTACGTAGCCAGCGTAGGATAGGATATCATTGATTCTTCATGCGACTCTTCACTGCCTCTGAGAAGGCCAAGTAGATGGATCCATAGTCACGATATAATCCTATACCCCGGCAAAGTATAGGATGGCCCTGGCAACGTGAGGTGAAACATTGTATCATTGCTAGGCTCATGGTAATGATTGTCGGTTAGAGAAACTCCCCACAAGTAAAGTATATTATTTTCATGTTGCTTTCATTGTATATTTTATTGTAAAACTTAAATGATTTTTACTTCATTTCATGTATTGATTCAGTTAAGTTGCTTTCAATCATTCAGTTCAGTTATTTGCTTACTCAGTCATATTACATACTCGTACATTCCATGTACTGATGTCATTCGACCTACATCCTTTTATGATGCAGATATAGGTGTTCATGATTTTCAACAGACGCTTCGTTGATCTCATTCTACACTCCAGTTAGCTTTGGTGAGCCTCCTTGTATTTCAGAGGACTTCACAGTTACTCTTCAATTAGTAGTTTTGAGGTGTCGTGGGTCTTGTCCCGGCATCCTTCCTTAATAGTAGAGGCTTCATAGATAGACAGTTTTGGAGAGTCTTTCAGTTTCAGATATTTTATTTAAAACTTATGTTTCATACTAAGTATATTCAGCAAAGTTTTGAGATTCAATAAACTGTTTTTAAACGTTTCTTTTAATTTGATGTTTATGTATGCTCAAGTTAGTCTTCCGCTTGTAGTCAGCCAGGATGAGGGTTTGGTTGGGGACCAGCAATGGTTCTTGAGTGCTGGCCACGTCCAGGGTGTAGGCTCGGGTCGTGACATTAACGTGCCGCCTCTAGTTTTAGGCATACTATACTATATACAAAAATATTATTTTCATATCAAAATATCGATCACTATTCTATTAACACAATCAAAGTAATGCTCAAAAATACGCAAAACAAGAAGCAGTTCCAATAAAACTCGATAAAGTCATTGACATAAACAACATTAAAGTCGACCAAAATACAGTAAAAAATTTCAAATCGATAGGCCAGATAAACATAAAAATTCAAAAATTTCTACGCATTATCCAAAGCAAAACGTCATCAATGATTCTGAATAAAAAACATGAACTAACACAGGTAAGAATTTCAAAAGTTTAAGCAAAAATCCAAATTTCGCTACACTATCGCAATAAAAATAATCAAATAGGCTAAAAGTTATTGAAAATACGATTAAACTTACTTGAGAGGAAGAAGATTGAAAAAGATTCAATTGAACTTGGGGAAGAAGATTGATGAAAATAAGACCCACTCCAATTCATTTTTCAGGAACGATTATGGGATCTCACGTTTCTTTATGTTTTCAATAATGGAAGATGAAAGGTTTGTTGGAGAAAGGTGAGTTTTATGGAGGTTGATGATTTCGATAAAGCAGGTTTATGAAATACGAAGAGGCATTTTGGAGAAGACGTTCTCTGAGAACGTTCTGAGGTTTCCTCGAAAAATGTTTATACAATATTATACAATATTTTTTTATATTCCTTGGAATTGTAATTTAATTTTTTGGAGGGATGAATTTATTTAATGTTGAAGTGTTGGGAGGAAAATGATGTTTTATAAACTTGTATTTTTATCCTCCAAGTTCTTAAAGTGATAAAAAAGTCCATGACCCCACAACCAAACCCCACTTTTTCACTTTTTCTAACCCTAACCCTAAAAATTAAATATAAAAGAAATCAAATGGCTATTTCTCAAATTAAGTTTTGAGAGTGTCCCCTTCACTACTTAATCTCGAGATACTTGGAGGAGTTGACCTCCTACAGTAAAATGAGTCATAAACATATATTATTTATAATATGGCCCATAAACATACACTATTTACAACAAAAACGTTGTTGATTTGAAGTTGTCATAATTTGGCAAGGATTTTTCTATGGCACACCATTATTTAAAGAGATTGAATTGATTTGATGATAATAAAAATCGTTTTGTTATGAAATTATAAACAATAAGAAGGAGAAAGCAAGGAGGAGACTTTTTATTACTCTTAAATGATTAGAGATAGGGAGATATTAGTTTTCTATAATGAGGAACTTAGTCTCTAACTATTCCTAACTTTTCTCTAAAAAAATCTACATAATAGACCTTCATTATAATACAAATATGTTTTGTTGCCCAATCTGTGTTTAAAAATAGTAATACTGATTACAACAAACTTTGCAGAAAACATGAAGTTATCAAAGTTTACTGAACCAGTGAAAAACAGAAGAACAGAAATTAGTTCACAAAACTAAAATCTGAAACAACACACCAGAATCTGGAAAAACAAAACGGAAAGAAGATCAAACCCACTGAATGCACAGTGTCCCCTTAAGGAAATTATTCCCCTCTAATATCCGAGGTTTGATTTGGAATATGTCCTCCCAGGATAGAATGATCTCAATCACCAGTGTATTGATACCCAAAACGCTGGTGTCAGCGAACCACTCAACGGCAGTAAAGTACACGAAGAAAAATTTGTGCAGAAGAAGAAGAAGAAATCAAAAAAATTTGTAAGTAAAAAGTCTGAAGAATCACTGGTATTTATAGGCAAGAGGAACTGTTTCCGAAAATAATTGAAACGTTTTGGCTATTTAATTAATTAAGTAAATAATTAAACAAACTTTGTCCAAAAATAATCTCTCGATCATTTTTCAAAGCCAAAGCCGAAGCCGAGGCCGAGCGAGCGACGACGACGACGGCGCGAGGGGGGTCCCTCTTTCCAACCCTTTTAACAACTAATAGAGGTGTTTCTCTATTTAAACACTTCTATATTTCTTTCCACCACCAATGAGGGAGAAATGCCTTTTCTTAAAGCATAAGAGAATCTCTTCCAATTCCTCTTTTCATCTTCCCTCCATTTCCCATTAACTCTTGCTATACCCAACAATCCCCCACATTAATGGGGAATGGTCATAACATAAAGGAATGCACGGACGAGTGTGTAGTTTACAAGCAAGGATCAATTGCATCTGGATAAGTAGGTTTCCCCTTGGACTTTCCGTAGTGAACATATGTCGGATATACTCAGTCAATCGGTAGATGCGATATCTTTGAACCGTCGAGCTTTGGTGTATACCTAGACAACCATATGTCACACAATTAACCCTTTACCGTTTATGGTTCTTACGGTTGTGTTTGTTTCAGCCATGAACACCTCCTGGTTTCATGAGTGTATAGAGAATAGGCTTTTGACAAAAAAATCTCTTTGAAGCGGCTTACACTTCACACTCACATA